>PVJD01005839.1:0-108122 GCA_004026545.1 Mormoops blainvillei | reverse complement strand
CGATGGGCTGGCCAGGGCGGCCCCGGTCAATCCTTGCCCCTGAACATAATCGGAGTTGAGGTGGTGAGGTGGAGGGGTGGGGGCTGTTGAGGAGGGTGCCCACCACTCCTGTGACAGGAGTCGGGACTTAGTGACATGCTTATGTGACAAGAGAGGAAACTGAATTCAATACACCCCTCAAGGACAGGCTTCGTCATTGTACTGACTCTGTGAAGCAGTCTAGCACAGGCCAGGGCGTCCCAGAGGCGTCCCCCACAAGAGATGATTCATGGCATACGCTGACGCAGCAGTTGGTACCCGCGCAGCGGGAGAGGTCCCTTTCAATTTGCTTTCAATTCCTCCATCTGTGAAATACATTCTTGCATCTTGGAGAATCGATAAATAAATTCAATGAGTGGCCCTTGATGGTATCCTGAATTTAAAAAGAGAAAAAGCTCTGAAGGACATTACTGAGTTAAGTGAGGGGGAAGTTTGAGTGTGGGTTATAAATTAGATAACAGAATCGAGTCACTGTTCCATTTCCTGAGAGTGGCAGTCATTGTGGTTTATATGTGAGAGAAGGTCGTCGTCGCAGATGACACATGCGGAAGTATTTAAAAGTGTCATTGATGCCTGCAAATGGTTCACAGAAAAGCTTATACAAACATACACATACAACTACATGCGCATATAGGCATATAAATATTCCACATATACTATAAATATATGTACCTAAAATACCATAATATAAACGTACGTATATAAATATACCATTAGAGGGAGAGAGAAAGCAAGGTGGCCAATGGTATCATGCAATCTTTTAGTAGGTTTGAAATTTTTCAAAATAAAACGTGAGGAAAATGATACATTAAAAATTTTAATAGAGTAGAAATTTCAAAAAGAAAAAGTTAACTGCATGTGATGTGCACTTAACAGACAAAATCTCTCCAAAGCCCCTGATTTGCGGGCCACTGACGTCCGTTTCGAGGGCCTGTTTCAGCGTCAGCTCGTCCTAAGCTGGAGTCCCCTCCTGTGTGGAATGGGGACACACTTTAATACGTCCCGGGGAGGCTGGTCCTGGCCTCCCCGTAATGTGGAGAGAATTGTGTGACATAACACGGGTGGAGCTTCCGGGCAAAGCCTGGCACGGGAGCCAGGTTACAAGGAAGGCTCACTGTGCTGTGTGCCCCGGTAGGCACCACAGCACGTCGGAGGTCTCTGGAGGACTAGGTGTAGTTGGCTCAGGTAGGTCGAGTCAACTAGGCTCCCCTACTCTGCTCCTGCCTTTGTTCTGTCCTACATTTTGGGGGATGGGGTATCTAAAGGCCGGAAAAGACACCCCCACCCAACACCACACACACACACACACACACACACACACACACACACACACAAAGGATTGTTATCAATCCCTGACATCTTTGGGCCCAGAGACCCTTCACTGGCAGAGAGTCCAGGGCTGGACTTGCAGTGCAGTGGGGTGGGGCTAATTCCATTTTCCGGTCCACGCACCCCTGGGAGGGCATGGGCGCCCTACCTCTTCCCCCAGGTGCCCGGCCCCCTCCCCATGTCCAGAGACTGGCAGTGGGCAGGGGCTGGGCAGTCTGGAGCAGTTCTTCCCCACAGCCACGATCCCGGGCAGTGCCTACGATCTCCACTGCCCACTGCACACGAGGCTCTGCCCTGGGCCATGCTAATCCCATTACCCTCAAATGAAGACGTAATCACAGCTCTTTCAAAGGGCCTCGAGGCTGATCCCTCTTTGGCAAGAGAAAAGAAAGTGCAATTGTCCGAGCCACTGACTTCTGAAGTTCCTGCTGGGGTGAGGGGACACAGAAGTTATCTGGGGCCGGCCGCCTCTCAGCTGGGAAGGGGCAGAGGCAGCCTGAGTGTGGGGGTGCAAAACAGGGGTGGAGGTGTGCCACGGCGTGCAAGGGGCCCAGTCCACCTCCGCACGGCCGTGCGCATCTCCCAGATGTCAGTACAGGACCTGGTTGGATGCAGTTGCTGAGCAGCTGTGTGTAGAGGGGCAACATAAATAGTGACGCCCACGTAGACATGGGGGGACGCTGGTGTTAGCGACGTGATGTTAGTAGTAGTAAAATTTGTGGGGCACTTACTCCGTGCCAGGCATTTTTTCTGATGCCACTGTTACTCCCATTTTTCAAATGAGGAAACCGAGGCACAGAGAGGGCAGGTGACTTGTTCAAAATCACAGGACTGGAAAGTGGTGACTGATTTCAGTGGCCAGCTAGAGCAGGCACATAAAGCTGTCATCTGCTTGGACTGTTGTTGCTTTTAAGCAGAAGCTGGGGCCTGGTGATAGTGAACAGTCAGCCTCTCTTTGCACAGGAACAGGGCCATTCCGTCCTTTGCCTGGCAGGGGCTCTGAGCTTCAGGGATGACAGGGTTGACCCCTGGCCTTGGGTGGAAGATGTGGAGCCAGGGTAAAGGTGCCCTCAGTCCCCAGGCCTGGGCTCTCTCGCTGCCCTGTAGTAGTCACCGTGACAGTCACTGCTGCCTCTGGGTGGGGCACCGTGTGCCAGGCATCATCTTGTGTACCTTATGTACGATCGCCAGGGGTATTTTCGTCACCGCTAACAACCAGCTCTCCAGGGGAAGCCCTGATCTTTTTTTTTTTTTGCCAATTTCCATGGTGTAAATACTCCCACCATGGGGCGATTCAACATGATGTCACTGACAGCGAGTAGGGAAGAGAGTCAGTTTTCATGAGTGGCTCCTGCACATCAGTAATTAATAACTCACAGCAGCTTGATGGGCGGGGAGGGGGCGGGACTATTATTATGCCAATTTCATAGATCAGGGGACTAAGGCCCAGAGAAGTTAAGATGGTGCGTCCCAGGGTCACCGCCCACTGAAATCCTGGTCTCAGGGTCTCGGGAACACTTCAAGGAACTCAGCTGAAGACACTGACCTCTGGGTACAAGTCTGCGCCCAAGCTCCTGACTTCCCAGGGCCAAGCCCACACTCATCTAGACAGTGGTCTCAGGGGCACGAAGCCTGGCCCAACGCCTGGACCCCAGGCGCACCAAGGAGCAGGGAGCGTGTGAGCAGTTGAACCGAATGCTGTGAACTGACTCCCTTGACTGGAGCCCAGGGTTCTGGGCTTTGTGGGGTTATACCTTCAGTAACAGCTTTTGTGTGAATTCCGAGGGTATTAGCCCATCTGAGAAAGGAGGGGGCATGTTCTGTCCATTCCTGGGAGGGAAGCAGAGGGGCCGAGGTTCACATCCAGGCTGTTAATGCCCTCGGTCCCCTCTCCTTTGTCATCTCCATCCAGAGAATCACGATACAATGTCTTGTGTGTGCTGGGGACTGGACAAGACCGAAGGACATTAAGGATGAAACTGGCGGAGCACTTTCCAGTTTTCAAGGTTTCTTCACTTGCATAATGTCAGCGTTTCCTGAGTCCTCGTAGTGTTCCGCTGGGGGTGACCAGTGTGAATCACCAGTGGTCATGAACGTTTCAAAGTGTTTATTTTAATGTGTTCAAAATTGTTTCTAACACATTATAGTAGTTAGGAATAGGTTTTATTGCAATTGACAAACAACAAAAAGCCAGTAGCTTCAAAAACAACAACAACAAAAAAAGTTTTGCCCTGGCTGGAGTGGCTCAGTGGACTGAGCACTGGACTGTAAACCAAGGGGTCGCGGGTTCAATTCCCCAGACAGGGCAAATGCCTGGGTTGTGGGCCAGGTCCCCAGCTGGGGGGTGGTGGTGCTCGAAAGGCAACCACACATTGATGTTTCTCTCCCTCCCTTTCTCTCTCCCTTCCCCTCTCTATAAAAATAAATTTAAAAAATCTTTTTAAAAAAATTACCTCAGGGGTGAAAAAGCTCATTATTTTAAAAAAAAGTTTTTTTCTTCTTCGGTGAAAGTGAAGGGCTGGCATGGCACGCCACAAGACCAAGGCCCCACCTTCTTCCATCTTGTTACTCAGCTCTGCAGGACTTCCATTCTCAGGGTCAACTCAGGGTCTATGCTAGCTGCTGCAGCTCCAGCCATCATGCCTACATTCCAGACAGCAGGAAGCAGAATGGGAAAGGTAAAAGATACATTTCTCTCCATTAATTCACACCTTCTGTTTACATCCGATTGGTCAGGACAAGTTATAAAACTGCTCTTGGCCAAAAGAGAGGTCAGGACAGAATGTTTTTGTTCTAAGCAGCCCTTTGACCAGGCAAATAAATCAGGGGCTCTCCCACCGGCAAGAAAGGGAGAGTGATTTTGGAGGAAGAGACATTGGTCTTTGCCTTACACACACTCAAACTGTGATTTCATCACTTTTGTTGCTTAGAATGAGATTAAAGTTTTTAAATGGTGAGGCAGTTGAAAGAAAATTGTGAAGTAAATTAAGTCCAGGTGGCACGTGGGTGTGGTAACAATCGCGGAGGGGGGCGGGAAGAGCAGTAAGCGGACGAGCAGCCCGCAGTGAGCCTGCCGTGCTCCTCGGGACCGCCCCGGCTGCGGTGGCGTTGCCTCCCCTCCTCCTTGCACCACAGGAGAGGCCAGGCTCGGAGCAGCTGCAAGTCCGGGCTCACGCTCATCTCCTCACACGGCCTTCTCGGGGACTTTGGCAGCCACCGGCCAGCAGCTCCCCCAGCAGCACCTGCTTCTCGCTGGGCCGTCCCCCGCCGCAGAGCCTGCAAAGACGGGGTGCTCACTTCTCCAGCTCTCTGGCAGCTCGGGGTGGCCCAGGGTCCCAGTTCTGGCCAATGAGATGTAAAAAGTAAAAGCGTATGACGAGGCAGGGAACTGCACTGATGTCTGGGACTGTGATTGATACTGATATTGGCACTGGGGTCCCAGCTGATTTCAGGGCCACGCTCACCCAAGGAACAGCCCACAGGCTACTCCAACCAGCTTGAAAAGAAACTTGTCCAGTAGCTTGGACCTTGAATGGAAAAGCAGAGACCCTTAGTAAATATCTGTATGTTATAAATATTCCAACTTGGGGCACTCCACCTCTATTCACTGCTTCACTGAATGTGTTCAATGTGTGGAAAGGCTTAGACCGGCGCCTGCCCACGGCCCCGTGCCCCTACTGTTCGTTACCGTCATCGTTGTTATCAAAGCCTTATGGGGATTGACATTGTTTATTCACTCAACAAACATCGATCACACACCCATGCGTGCAGTCACCGGAGAGAAAGGCAGACCGTCCACCCTGCCAGGAATCCAGGCCCTAAACAATCCACCCCCCCTACTTAATTAACTAGAATTGTGCTGCATGCCAGGTGTGATGACAGGGTAAGGCAGGGGTGCTGAACTTAGCCTGGGATTCCCTAGGGAGCAGCTGTCATGCTCCGAGACCTCAGGAACTCAGGCATGAAGGCCAGTGGGCCAGCTCGGGGGGCCCCAGCTTCCAGGCCCAGAGTTTGGGACCGGGCCAGGCTGGCTCAGAGCGACACTGGCAGACGCCTCGCATGGAAGGCTGGGTAGTGCTCGCCTGGCAGCCTCCCTGACCTCCCCGGGCGTCCCCCTTTGTGTGACAGCTGTCCCCCACGCCGAGCCCCTTGGGATCCAGTTTCTGTGTATTGTCCTGAAAGAGCAGGTTCTGGGGCAGGCCCCACGAAGTCATGGCCCTGCGTCTCTGTGTTCCACCCTGAAAAGAATCACGGCACATCAGTAGATGGCACCCATTGTTGTGCCAACATCCAAGGCTCTTAATTGACTCAGGCTTAATTAATGATTTGGAGAACATGCCTGGCTTGTCTAAAGCTCCAAGAGAAGGGGGTGGGGTTGGTTAATTCTATAAAGGACTTTATAGGGATGGTCCTTTCAATCGTCACTAGGTCCTGGTTGGAGATGCCTTTGGGGTGTTACAACACAGGATGAAATGAGGAAATATTTGATGATAAAATCCAGATTTGTCCCCTGTCTTCCATCCACATGAGCTTTTTGTTTCCTGCTGCTTATGTCGGAAGATGCAACTCCAGACACACCGACGAGGCGCCGCTTCGCTACTTTTGGGAAGGAGTCCCCGTTCCTTTTCCTGTCCGCAGCACCCTTCGACGGAGGTCCCTGAGGACGGGACCCGCCTTGTCCGTGGTAGTCTTGAGAGTCTCCAGTTCATTTTTGTTCCCAGGGATTTCGGCGAGATTTCTCCGAGTGCTGTCTGTGGGTTCTCAGATAATTCAATGCAAGTTCTGTGAGCGTTTCGTGGGAATCTGACCGGCACGCCGTGAGAGTTAGTGACGAATTCCATGGAAGCCGAGGGCTCCCAGGATATATGTGTGTGAACTCACCAAGAAGCACATGGCCACTCCAGGGGTTTCGGTGAAGATTCCTGGGAACTGCACAGGTCTATGGCCATGCCATGGGACTCGGGAGAGAGCACGTGAGGAGGCGCAGCTGACAGGGGAACCCTGGGAGAGCCCCCAGCAAGTGCAGCGGGACTTCCAGGGGGCTTATGGCGTAGCCGCGTGACCCTCTGCGCAATCCCACACGCTCTATGCTGGGATTCCGTAGGAGTTCCCTGACAGCGCCCGTGGGCCAGTGTTTGGAAGCTTACCATTGCTTTAAGCCTGCTTCCCCGTCTGTCATCTATCTTCTGTTCCCCCTAATTTCATTTGAAAATTTTCTTTTCACTAAAAAAAAAAGAAACAAAACAGTTTGTTAGAAACGGCCTCACTTTTGACACCGGCTGAGGGTGTGAAAACAACAGGTTGACGACTGACAGTGGAAAGATGACGCAAGGAAGGGGAAGAGTCACCAAGCCTCCTCGCGCTCTCTGAGAAGCTCGGGAAGAATGGTTGCTGCTCGGCCTGTTCCTTACATGGCCTGGCGTCAGGGCCAAGGACACCGGAGTGGCGCCGCAGTCTCTGGCGGTGGCTCCAGCTCTGCCGTGAACTCGCTGCGTAACCCCAAATGAGCCTCTGGTCTCAGGTTCCATTCCTCTTCCGTAAAGTGAGAACCCGCCAGAGCTCCTCCAGCCCTGATGGTCCGTGGTTCTGCGACGTGATGGTGGTGGTGGTGGTGGTGACGGCGGTGGCAGCGACGATGGTGGTTGTTGACATTATGGTGATTTTGGTGGTGGTAAGGACGATGGCCGTCAGTGAGCACCCAACATGACCGTCAGGCTCGGGTGCTGTGTTAAACACTTACACTCATTTTTCACTCAATCCCGCGAGATAAGACTCGCTGCAGAGATAAGAAAACTGGAGTCCCCAGGGATGTGCTCCAGATCACAAGCCCGGTAACCCGTGGGATCAGCGTTGAACCCATAACTGTCCCACTCCCCGGGCCCCTCCTGGACGCCCCACCACACTGTTCCTTCTACCATTTGCCGCCCTGATCTGTAGGCTCCAAAGAAGTTCTGCGGCATCTCATGCAAAGGAAGCAGACGGGATGTGTCAGAGCAGAGGCCTTCCAGGCCCCCTGACGTGCGCACCCACGGCGAACTACTCCCTCCGCCCCTCCTCGTCCCCTCACCCGGACCCATCATTTCGGTTCGACCTGCTTCTTTTGTTTATCCCTGCTCCAGGATCCCATACACCTGCCACTTCCCTCAGGCGGTCCGTCCTGCATGCACTACCGGGAGATTTTCCGCTAACCACCTGTGCTCATCACGGCGTTCTCGTGATTGGAACTCTCCAGTGACCCTTTGCAGGTGGCTAAGAGTAAGCCACACTCTGGAGAGTTGGCCCATCCTTCCAGGGCCCCCAAGCCCGCGTGCTTCTCACCTGAATGGTATCACCTATTGCTCCTTAACACCCTGGACTCAATTCCGTCTCTGTGACTTGGCTCATAAATACCCTTCCTCCCAGCATGCCTTTCTCCCCCTCCTCCTTCCTACCTGCTTCAAGGATGAGACTTCCCAGACTCTTGCAGCCTGTATTCTAGAATTTTCACACTGTCCTTTACAAAGTAGCATGTTCTGATGCATGGCTGCATATTACTTGGGCTGCTCCTCTTTTACTAAATGGCAGAGACGAGTCACTGAAGGTGAGGACCGTGCCACGTCAGGGCCACCCCGACCTGGCCCTGCAACTGACCGGCTAGGCAACCTCGGGCAAGTGACTTTACCCCTCACAGCCACTGTTCCCATCCACTCAAAGAAGGAACAGAAATAATAAATCCTAGTTGGCAGAGGTGTAGTGAGAAATGAAATGGCGCCGAATAGAAAGACCTTCCTGACAAGCTTTGTGGGTTTTAAAGACAATGGGACTGTCCCCGCCCCGGGCACGCTGCCCACACAGCGAAGGAGCTTCGGGACGTGCGTTGACTCCCCCACTCCCCCCGCCTCCCCGAGCCCACTGTCCTGCACACGGTGCTGTCACAGTCAGCATCTGGTGCCTCTGGGCTCCCGGCACTGTGCCAAGGCTCGGCCTCATGAGCACGTTCAGTCCCCTCATCTCCTTTAATGATCCTGCTTCCTCTTGGGAAGGTGCTGCCGTTGCCCTCTGCTACCATGGAGATCCTGAGGCTTCGTGATAGCATTTGAAGAGGCATTGGTCCATCTGACTCCTGGGTGCCGGGGCGCGCCGCCCCATGTGACACACTCTGGGCGGCTGTGTGTTCCTTGAAGGGGCAGCCCTGCTGGTCCCCCGACTGGCAGCACCTCCGCGCGTATCATAGACAGCATCCTTTCCCTCGCGGACAGCCCGTGGGCCCAACTCCCGCAATAAGTGGTTCCTAATCCGCAGTGGGAAGGGAGGCTGACCTCCACGTCAAGTGTAAACCTCCTTGATAAGGAGGAGGGGTGCCTTAAAATTCCCAAGTACCTGTACAGGGATAGGGCAGGTCTGTGCCCTTCCTAGTAATAGAGCTCAAAATACATGAAATAAAAACGGACTGACTTGAAAAGAGAAATAAACAAAGGCACAATTAGCCACAGACTTGAATACTCTCAATAACTGCGGGAACAAGTAGTATGGAAACCACTGAGAATCACCTAAGTTGACCCAACTGATATCTCTATAACACTCCATCCAACAAAAGCAACACACACTTTTTTTTCCAAATGTACGTGGACTGCTTAACCAAAATAGATTATATCACATCTGGGTCATAACAGAAGTCTTAATAATTTTAAAAGATTCATATCATAAAAAGTATGTCCTCTGATTACAATGAAACTCAATTGGAAATCGGTAACAGGAAGATATTTAGAAAGTGAATATGGCTCTTTTAACCAATGGTTAAAGAAAATATCAAAAGGGAAATTAGTATTTTGAGATGACTGAAAGAAACACGGCTTATCAAAACTTGTGAGATGCAGTCAAAGCCGATCTCAGAGGAACATTTATAGCAGTAAAATGCCCATTTTACAGAGAGAAGAAGGGTTCAGATCAATGGTCTCGCCTTCTGCTGAGCCTGTGCCATGCCATTCAGGCATGTCCCACACATGCTCCCTTCGTCGGTCAGTATTGATTAGCCTAGGACTTAGGTGCTGGTCTATTTATTTACATTAGTTCTCAAAGATATGCTACATAGGATGAGACCCGCGCCCTAAGAGGTCAGGAGTGGGGGAGGGGTAAGCCCAGGTGTTCACAGACAGCTTTATGAGGTCATTAACAGAGCTCCTCCTCTCCACACTATGCCAAGCGCTTTGCAATTCCCTGGCTTCCCTTTCCAGTCCTCTGGCCAGAAATCTGGGACTTCAGTTGATCTACTCTTCTTCGCACCCCCACAGCGGCACCCACGTCTAGGGACAGGAACCGAAGGGCGGGGAGAGAGGAACCTGCAACGGGGAGAAAAGGCTCCACCTTCTCAGTCAGGGGTCCTGCTGGCCCTCCTTGCTGGCACGCCCACTGATTTCCTGGGGCTTGCGGGATGGGGTGTGAGAGAGAAGGGAAGAGCCCAGAGAATTTCCATACTTGTCCTGAGGGTTACGAGTTCTATTTCTTACCGCAAGAGCTGGAGGCAGAGGGCTTCTTCTAGAATTCTCTGTACCACAGCACTCACTTGCGGGTTTCCAGATGCTTTTTAAAAACGGTAACTTGTTTCTCGGGGGTACTTCAAATGCTGGTAAACTTCCTTTATCCTCCGTTACTATTTTCTGCTCAGGGTCCTGAGGAGCTTCTGTGGGCGTCCCGTCCAGGTTTCGTAGCCGTGTTCAGTGGGAGAAGCAGAAACTGACTGTCGGATCTGGAAGGAGGCCCAACAATTGATTTTGGCCCAAGTGCCAAGGCAATTCAACAAGGAAAGGATAATCTTTCAACAAATGGGGCCGTGACAATTGGGTAGCCGTGTGCGAGAAAATGAACCCTGACATTTACCTCAAAGCACATGCTACAAGTGGGCTGAAGTAGGTTATAAATCTAAATGTAAGAGCTAAAACTATAAAACTTCAAGGGGAAAGCGTAGGAGACGATCGTAGTGATCAAGGATTTGGCAAAGTTTCTTAAATAGGACACAGAAGCCACAAACCATAAAAGAAAAACATCAAATTGCATTTCGTCAAATAAAAAATTTTGCTTTTCAAAAGACATTCACACAAATGAAAAGGCAAGCCACAAACTGGGCAAAGTTTCTTGCGAAAACATTTACCCATAAAAGGACTCGTATCTAGAATATATAAAGAATTCTTACAACTCACTAATAAGGAATTCAAACAAACTAATTCGAAGAGTCAATCATCAAACACAGGTGGATGGCAGATATTCGCATGAAAAGATGCCCAGTGTCGTTAATCATTAGGGAAGTGCAAATCACAGCCCCACGGGGATCCTGCTACCGCCACTAGAATGGCCAAATTTAAAGAGACAGACCGTGCCAAGTGCTGGAGTGAAGGCAGAGCAAGCAAGTCTCACCCACTGCTGGGAGGAAGGTGAAAAGGTTCAACCACTGCCGGGTCTGGCAGTTTCTCCAAGTCATGCTTGTACCGTATACAACCCATCCATTTGACTGCTAGTATGTAGCCAAGAGAGAGAAAATCATGTGCCCAGACAAAACTATATCCAAATATTAATAATAGCAACTTTATTTGTAATAGCCTGGTGATTGTAGTAACAACCCACCTGTCCGTCAGCAGGTGAATGCGTAGACAAGTGTGGCATAGCTCTGCAGTGGAATACTACTCAGCAACAAAAAAGGAACAACCTTTCGATACATGCAACAGTGTGGATGAATCTCCAATGCCTTCTGCTGAGTGAAAGAAGTCAGACAAAAGGCTGCATCCTGTGTGAATTCATTTACATGCAATTCTAGAAAACCTGCAGAACAGAAAGATCAGGGGTTGCCTGGGGTACGGAGCAGGGAGGGACGGGAAGGAATTCCAAAGCCACAGCAGGAAGCTTGGAGGGAGTGATGATTTTGACGTTAATTAACTTCATTATGTTGATAGATTCATGGTCAGATACATATGTTAATATTTTATGAAACCGTATGCGTAAAGTAGATGCAGTTTATTGCATGTCAATTCTACATCAACAAAGCTGTTTAAAAAAAAGAAACAAAGGTCGTCAGGAAGAGAAACTGAACTGACGGATAAGAAGGCCGTCACCACATGAGCTACTAATCCCAAACATAACATTCTTCCCCGGAAGAGGAAAATTGTTCAAAAGTAAAATGGGTCCCCAAGGAGAGAGCCAATGAGATTAGATGTTTAACTGCTTTTCCTGGGCTAAGCTGTGGCCTGCAAAGTCTTCATGAGCCAGCTCCATAAATCCCCTCGGTATTGTCCCCATTTCACAGAGGAGGAAACAAAGTCACAGAGAGGTGAAGTGACTTGTCCAGCGTCACCCAGCTAGAGAGTGGTCAAGCCCAGAATATGAATCCAAGGAGCGTGGCTCAGCAGTCCTGGGCTTCTAATCTTGACCCTTTACTGCCTCCCTGTCCTGTCTCTTGCTGCTCCATTCAGGGACTGGAAGCACCTGCAATTCTTACAGCCTTACATCACTCATGGGTTCTCTGTGGGGAGCTTCATGGTTCTTGCCACCCGCCCCCAACCCTGAGCTACAGGGTACTTTCCTTCCTTCTCTTTCCTAGTTTCCCCACCACTACTGCACCCCTACAGAACAGTTTAGAGTTCTAGAACCTTCTAGAACCTTCCAGGCTATTTCATGCTCCTACCTACACTCTTGGAAACCCCCTGCCTGATACCTGCTCCCTGTTTGCCAGGTAAGCGAGCACCTCCTGTCAGGAGCAGCTCGCCCGTGCAGTCGTTCTGACCCAAGCCCTGCACCCCCAGCAGATGGGCCCCTCTGCCCCTGCTTCCATTCGTGCTTTGCGGAGACTCTGGGTACAACCACTGCTTGCAAGCAGGCCAGCCTGGCTATCAAGGAGGCTGGATTCTGGGAAAGGCACCAAAAAGTCATAGTAACTAATGCGGGATGGGAGGAGGCTGACTGGGGCACATTTCGTAAGTGAAATTTAAAATTGTGAAAAACAAATTATCTTATATTTCAAAAAATCGTTTATTAAAACCATGGAATAATTCCTGGGACTGGTCAAGACAGATGAAGATGACCTCCATTCCAGGTCCTTCTGGAGGTCTTGCCAAAGTGTAGGACAACATGGTTCAGTGGATTGGATGCTGTTCTGCAAACCGAAAGGTCACCAGTTCGACTCCCAGTCAGGGCGCATGCCTGGGTTGTGGGTCCTTAGCTGGAGGCGTGGGAGAGGCAACTGATCCCTCGCACATTGCACATTGCTGTGTCTCTCCCTCCCCTGCCCTCTCTCTAAAAGTAAATAAATAAAATCTTTTTAAAAAAGATTAACAATCTTCAGAGAGGGAGGGTACTCTGGATTATCCTGGGTGTGCCCAAAATTATCTCAAGGCTCTTATAAAAGGGAGGTAGGAAGGTCATGTGGGGAGAGATGTAAGGGTGGAAGCAGAGGTCACTCAGAGAGGGGAGAAGCCGCCACACTGCTGGCTTTGAGGATGGAGGAAGGGGCCACAAGCCAAGGACAGTGCAGGTGGCCTCTAGAAACTGGAAAAGGCCAGGAAGTGAATTCTCCCTGCTTCCAGAAGGACTTGGCCTTGGGTTGAGCCCCAGTGAGACTCATTTCAGATTTCTGACCTCCAGAACTGTAAGATGATAAATTAGTGTTGTTTAAGTCACTAGTTTGTCATAATTTGTTGCAACAGCCACAGGAAACCAAGAAAAGCCTTGTCGCATTTTTATTCACTTCTAGGCAACCGAGCCTCTGAAAACATCTCGCCACAAACTGAATCGTGCCCCCTCCAAAACCGCATGGTGAAGCCCTAACTCCCAGTGTGACTGTGTTTGGCCGTAGAGCTTTTCAGAGGTAATTAAGGTAAAATGAAGTCATAAGGATGCACCCTAATCTGACAGGGCAGGTGGCCTTGTGGAAAAAAGCTTCTCTCTGTCTCTCTTTCTCTCTCTGCCACGTGATGACAGAGCGAGCCGGCCGCCTTCTGCAGGTCAGGACGTGGGTTCTCAGCAGAGCCCAGTCAGGTCGACACTTTGATCTTGGACTTCCAGCCTCCGGAATTGTGAGAAAATAAATGTCTGTTGTTGAAGTCACCCATTTATGGTATTTTGTTAGGTCAGCCTGAGCTAAGACAATTTGCAATTTCCTTTGCAATTGCAGTGGATGTTGTATATACAGCCATTATCCTGCCCCAGTCCCTCCCATCACCCCACCCAGGCCCTCATCACCCTGCTGACACCAGCCCCACCCAAAGGTACGCCCCCTCCATTGGGGCGTACCACACTGAATGACTATCAACATCAGGGGAAGCCTTGGCCGAGGGTTCTGTTGAGACAGAACCCTCACAGCTCAGTTTCTTCTCTGCATGGGGCTGCTCCCCTCCTGCCCAGAAAGGTGATTTGCGCCTCACAGGTCATTTCCTGGGACCCTCAGGGAACATAGCAAGTGATCCCTTGCATCATTCCTGCTGCTGGAAATTAGGCGGCCTGGGGGCCGATGTGGCCTCATCAGAGAGGGCCCTGTGGTTGCGGCTTTAGCGGAGTGAGCTCCGGAGCTGAGTAGGGAGGGCTGCTTGCCGAGAGGACAGGTAGTGAATGGTCTCGTCGTTGGCGTCTCTTCCTGTTAGGAAGGCGCTGGCCTCTCACTGCCACTCCACACCTTCCAGGACTAGGAAAATGGCCCATGTTGGGGGGGTGGGGGAGTGGCTTAGACTTGTGTTTCTGTGTCTGCACATTCCCTCCAGCTCTGCCACCCGCCAAATGCCACTAACTGACAACAGCCAGTGCCACACGGAATATCCGACTAGTCTGATGAACCTTGCCTGGATCATGACATAGAAGGAAATGTTTGGTCCTGACTGGTGTGGCTCAGTGGATTGAGTGCTGGCTTGCAGACCAAAGGGTCACTGGTTTGATTCCCAGTCAGGGCACATGCCTGGGATGCCAGCCAGGTCCCCAGTGGGGGGGCGCGTGAGGGACAACCACTCACTGATGTTTCTCTTCCTCTCTTTCTCCCTCCCTTCCCTTTTCTCTAAAAATAAATAAAAATAGTAATAAAATCTAAAAAAACAAAAAAGAAGAAGGAAATGTTTGTTTTCAGCCACTAAGCATTAGACGAGGGGAGCTTTGCTTCCCTCCGCTTTCGGGCAGTCACTCACAGACATGAAGTCATAGTAAGTGACTGGCAAGTGCCACTGCAGAGATGGGGGGAGCTCTACACCAAAGATCTAAAATCAGAAGAGCAAGGAAAAAGTCTGAGACCCTGCTATGCGCCATGCCGCATGCCAAGTGCTTTCACCTCTGTTACCTGCAGGCGTCTGCCGTGCCCTGGGCGAGGTGGGAATCCCTCTTGCCATTCTTCAGAGGGGCGCACGGAGACCTGTGGGCGGGGTGGCAAGTTGCTCGAAGTCACACCGTTAGCAAGCGGCATCCCAGGACTGCGCATGCGTTTGCACGTCTGCACCCATCGATTCACTCATTCATTCAGCCCGCGTCTCTCAGGCGTCGACTGTAAGCCAGGCTGCATATGAGATGCTGGGTGAAAAAAAAAAAGAGTGGAGTCCGTCGCAGGGATTGGAAGTGGCTGGGGTGGGGGTGCGGGGTACGGACTAAACCGGGTGGTCAGAGTGGGCGCCTGTGACACAGGGAAATGTGAGCCAGGCAGCCTGGGGTCTGCACTCTGCAGTCAGCAGGGGACAGATGCCCCTTGAGCTCTCTGACATGACTTGAGAGACTCACCCCCCCTCCCTGGTGTGCAGGGCACTGACCCGGGGCCTCGGTCTGGGGCAGGGCTGGGCGGGCTGCGTGGCACCAGATAATAATGCCTCCCTGTCGCCCACGTGGGCACGGCAGCTCCGAATGCCATCCGGTGGCCCTGAGTTAATTGCTCTGGAGCACAAGGGGCCATATAATTTGGATCAAAAGGCCCTTCTCGGTGGAGTCTTAAAAGAGGCGCTCCACGCGGCCCTGGGGTGAACTGATCCAGGGGCGCTGCCTCTGCAGCCGGGCCCTGGTGGTCTGGCCTCGGCTTTGCACTCGCGGGCGTGTGTTGCTTAAACCTCTCCGGGCCTCCGTTTCTTTGTGTCCAAAATGGGAGTGGAAAACTGCCCCTGTCGACCTGAGGGTGCTGTAGGTACAGATGTGAAGTCGGTGTGACAGTAATTCCATAAATATGTTTGAATCCTAAGTTCTAGTTACACTGGACAACTCGTTGTTTGAACTCACCCTGCATGTCCATCCATCCATCATCCACCCATCCATCCACTCACACATCCATCCATCTACCCATCCATTCATGCACTGAGCGTTTCCTGTGCGCCCATTTTGGGCGGGGAGTGGGTTCTCAGGTTGCAGATGTAATGAGGACGGAGTCACTGGCCTCTGAGAGCTGATTGCCAGGTGAGGAGACAAGCAAAGACACAGGAAGGGACAAGTAGAAAGCTGTGGCTCTGCAGAGGAGGGGTCTGGGGCGGGGCTTGGGGGCTTGACTAGAAGCCTACCCCTCGAGGGAGCGTGAGAAGACATCCCAGCAGGGGAAACTGCACATGCAGAGAGGCGCGACGAGTCCCAGTGGGTCGGGAGTGCTGGGCAGGTGGTGGCCCAGTGGGCGGGAGGGGTACACGGTGACGAGACCGGGAAGGCAGCGTCTGGGATGCGGGCACCTCTGCGGGCTATCCAGAGAGTCCTTTAGCCACTGGGAGCCATGGATGGATTTTCAGCGGGGGAGAAACAGAACGAGCTTTACTGGGGCAGAGGGTCCTCGGAACAGTGTGGAGGGGGAAATGGTAAAAGGTTGGGGCGGAACCATCTATGGGAAGCAGTTCCCATTGTTTAGACAAAATATCATCCATCCACTCTACCAATACTCACTGAACACCTACGATAAGCCCTGCACTGGGTAGGCGCTGGGGGTACGCAAGACAGTGCTTACCTTCTGGTGGGAGAATCTGATACACATGAGTCTATAAGGAAGTGGTGGGGTCTCCACAAGAGTTGTGGAGAAAACCGTGCAGAGGCGGAGGGGCTCATGTGTGTGGTTGGCCCCCCGCATCCCCGCTCACCTCCTCTTGCTTCCTCGACTGCAGAGGCGGAAGAGCTAAAAACTACATTTCCCAGACTTCCTTGCAGCTAGGGATCTGAGCCCGGTTATGTTCCACCATGTAAATATAGTTGCAGGGGCAGAAGAAAGCAGAGGGGAGGCGGGGCCCTCTTTCTACTGCTTTGGGTGACATTTTGGCAGCCAGGGTGTTTCTGCAGCAAGCAGTATTACAGTGAGTCTGGGCAGGGACAAAGGGCAGAGAGAGACAGGGTCCTTCGTCTGTGTGCCAGTGTCCAGCACTGCACGTAGTGCAGCCAGCTTGGGGAACTGAACCATTGACACATGGATATTTCCAGGCAGATGGCAAACTCTGGGTCTGCAGAGACTCTGCCTGGGTTATGTGAGCCCCTGTGGGCCAGCTTGGAGGGCCCCACCCCCCTCCTCTGGCAAAGCGAATGTGGGGAGCATAGGGCCCAGGTCAAGGTGACAGGTCTGTTACCCCAGGGCAAGGGAGGAATGGCGGGGGCAGGCCAGAAGTGTCCAGTAGCTGGCGCTGAAATCCATACTGCCTTGTCCACGTACCAGGCTGTCCTGGGCCCAGGAGGTCCAAGTGTCTCAATGGCTGGGGAAGGGCCGGCACTGGCTTGGGCGCACAGCGGGTGTTTGCTGATGGCGAGGTGCGAGCTCACCTCCCTGGGAGCCACGTGGCCTTGCTTCAAACTCTAGCTCACCTGCTTTCCAGCCTCGGGGCCTTGAGTGAGCTTTTGAAACATCTGTGCCTCCGTTTTCTCATCTCTGAAATAGGGCGGGTCCTCTCACTGTTTGTCGCAGGTCTGCTTCCCTGGGTAACAGATTCTCTCGTGCACCGGAGACGCTCCTGGGCAGAGGGGAGTGAGGGAAGCAGGACCCAGAAGCATTGCAGGTACAACACAGGCCCTGGGCTCGGACAGAGGCCCAGAGAGGGGCTCAGGGGAGAGTCTCAGCCACCAACACTCCCATAGCTGGAAAACGAGTGCCCCACCCACCACAGACCTGCTGGGAGAATCAGCCGGGGCTACTTCTCTGTGCCAATGACTCCAGCGGCCACACCTGTACTGGTGTGAAAAACTATTATATTTGTAGGGGGGCTGCGTTTGGGGGAGACTCTCCAGCCCAGGCTGGTCCCCCAGACAGGTGAGGGAGGCGAGGAAGGCAGCTGCCTTCGGCAAACACGGCCTTTCTCCCAGACCCTGGAAAGTGCCTCAGCTGGGAGCAGACAGACCTTCGGGGCAAACCTGGGGGCGACCGAAGGAGAGAGCCAGTGGCTGGCATGGCCTCGGCTCCATCCTGTTTCCCAAATAAACAAGCTGTGCACCATGCAATTCCCCGCTGACCCCCGATTTCCCCCTGGAACTCAAACTACAGCTTAGCATTTCTTGGCAACCAGTGGTTTCCAGAATTTCACGCAGGTTAAAAATAAAAATGCAAAGTATTTTGATAATCCCCTGTTCTCACAGAACTTCACAGGTTGCAAAGTGTTTCACTAACGATCCCTGCAACAGTCTTTGGAGGCTGGCTGTTTTACTCCTAATGGCAGATGAGGAAACTGAGGCACGGAGGGTGCAGCAAGGCGGCCAGGGCAGGCCCCGGCCCGTGCAGCCCCGCCGAGCTGCCTGGGCTTCGGAGCGAGGCATTGCAAACGCAAAGCTCGCTGACCCACACGGGGTTGGAATCGGTGTCCCCTCTTTTGCGCCTTTACCTAGGGACCTTTTTCAGTCTATATCTTACGTCGTGTTGGTACGGATCAGGTGCCACCAGGAAGGAGGTGGCATTGTCCAGTGGGTTGATCTGAGGTTTCATAAGAAGCCTGTTTACAGGGGCGGGGTAGCGCGAGCATGGGGCGGGGGGTGGGGGAGTGGTTGGCGCGGCTCAGCCGTGGCTCAGCCCGAGCTGGGGCCAAACCCCAGGAACCAGGGCAGGAACCCATTCCAGAAGAGAGAGCAGGGGCCTGTGAACGCCACGGCTACACGGGGCTCCTTTTTCCACGGAGCAGGGACGGTGCAGCCTGGGAGGCCAGACCAGGGTCACAGGCTGGGGTTCAGCTGGGCTCAGGCAAAGGTGTGTTGAACAAATAAAGGGCTTGCCAAAATGCAGGTCTCCATAGATGGTGCCTCAGAGAGAGGCCTCTCCCACAGGTGGGACCCTGCAGACAAGGGGACCCAGTGTAGTTCAGTGATGTTCACTGAACTACAGGCCATGGTGGCCAGAGACCCCTGGTCTCATGGGGCATTCCACTGAGCTGTCAGCCCCTGTCACCATCGGTTTCCCCACTTGCCGGCTGTGTGGCTGTGGGTCTGTTACTCGGCCTCCCTGAACCCCAGGTTCCTAATCTATAGCGATAGGCTCAGGGCCCATGGTTGATAATCTAGGGAGAAAGTGAGATATTCTTAAAGTGTGCTCATAAATAAACCTCTGAGAAGGAAGCATCGTGATGGGACATGCTGGGGCGATACTCTGGGGGATCTCAGCCATGCACGGGCATGGCAAAATAATGTAATTCCTATCTCCTCTTCCAGGAAGCCCTCCTTGACTGATGGTATCCTACAGTGTGGTTAGGCATCTCCTCTGGGCTCCCACATCTTTGCCTGCCCCGTTCTTCTATCCTAGCATTACCAGCCACATCTTCAGGGTCCCTTTGTCTGCCTTCCCTCAAGACTGTGAGCTCCTTGAGGGCAGGACCTTGTCCTTTTCTCCCTATAGCCCCCGATCTTGTCCCCTTCTGGGCACATAGTGGCTGAATGAACAAAGGAATGAGCGAGTGACCATGACCCTCCAGCAATGCTGTAAGACCGCTGGAATAAACAGTGTTGCCCCATCGTATAGAAAAGGAAACGGGGGCTCTGGGAATTGAAGGAACCCATCCAGGGACTCACTGAGGCCGGTTGGTACTTGACTTTGGGTGAGAACGTTTCAAGGACTTTTGTAGCATGGTAAACCCTGGTGTCGTCCTGTTTCTAAGTGACTGCTAACAGCACTGCTCCGTGACCCCAGAGAACTCCTCCCGGCCTGAGAAAAGCGAGAGGAGGCCCAGGGGACTGAAATGGGCCAGGGGAGCAAGAAAGGGCTGTTTCTCAGAAAATAATGGTTCGCAAACCCCTGTTCACCTTATTTAATGCTCCAAAATTTCTGAGAAGCCTAATTGAACATTCCTCCGTGGAACCCTCTAGGTGGGACAATTAAGCGGCCTCTTAGCAGCCAGCGGCTCCCCGGGCAGGCCCCAGATTTATGTCCCGTGGGGAGGCAGCCTATTAGCTGTGGCCATAAATCTCGGGGCCCTGGCTGGCAAGGTGGATTTTAATAAAATCATAGGGGACGGAGCCAGGCTGGGGCGGCAGATTTCCGGGGGGAGAGCCAACAATTGCCCGTAATTAATCGAGACGCCTTTGAGCTCCGGGGAAATGCCCAGGATTTTAATGAAAATTCAGGAGCTGGAAGCAGTGACCAGTGGCAACCAGTCTCCCTGCTGGGTTGGGGACACAAGGAACTGGGGGGAGCCCAGGTCACCCCTGCCAAGGGCTCTCAAAGTTGGCTGATATTCAGTGGACACTGGTAAAATCCTTCTGGTGGTTTAACTATGAGAATACTCTCATACCAGTTGGTTAATTGTTTCCCCAAGCCCCTCAGGGCCTCTGACTTTCCTGGCACCCTGGTCCAGGAGTCCCCAGACCTCCCCAAAGTGCAGAAGCGAGAGGATAAGTGCCTGACCCCTCAAGGGCCCCCCTCACTGTCACCCAGGGCTTCGCCCCCCTTGGTCAGTACTCAGGGCTTGCTCTGAACCGGGCTGACCGGTTAGCCAGACCTCCACGTGTTAGTGTGCCCCAGAGACCCATCCCAGGCTCCGTCTCCATCTCCGCTCTTCTCTCCTCGCTGCGTTCTCGTACACGCTGTGCCTCCCGTCCACACGCCTCTCCTGAGGTCCAGACTCATACACCCAACCGCTCCCCAGTGTGCCCTGCTGGCATCTCCTCTCCAACACATCCAAACCTGACCAGTTTCTCCCCACTCCTCACCCTTGCCTCTCCGTCTTCCCCTCAGCATACCACCTTCGACCCGCTCGCACCGTCCAAAGGCTCGGCGGCATCCTCGATCCCTCCTTCCATTTCCTCCTCCCTCCGTAAGTCTTCCCAGATCTTCCTCTAGACCTCACGTCACCGTCTCCACCGGTTCCGCCCCAGTCCAAGTCCTCCGCCTCGGTTAGCTCAGGCTGTCACTATGAAACACTGCAGAATGGGAGGCTGAAACTGCAGATACGTATTTCTCATGGACCTGGAGGTTGGGAAATCTAAGATCAAGGCGCCGGTCAGTTGGGTCCCTGAAATGAGCCCTCCCTGGCTGGCAGATGGGCACCTTCTTGTTATTGGAGAGAGAGAGAGATCTCCGGTGTCCCCTTCTGTTCTTATAAAGACCCTAATCCCATCACGGGGGCCCTACCCTCGTGCTCTCATCCAAACCTGTTCACCTCCCGAAGCGCCCTGTCTCCTCACACCTTCACACTGGGCCTTGGGGCTTCAGCATATGAAGTGGGGAGTGGGCGCAGAGTCAGCCCACAGCAGCAGCTCCGGCTCCTGCCGAGGCGGCTCCCACTTGGTCTCCTTGCCTGCCCCTCTCCTCCACACAGCAGCCCAAGAGAGCCATTAAAAATGCAGATAAGCCCTGGCTGGTGTGGCTCAGGGGATCGAGTGCCAGCCTGCGAACAGAAAGCTCGCAGGCCCATTTCCCGGTCAGGGCACACGCGTGGGTTGCAGGCCAGGTCCCCGGTTTGGGGCGTGAAGAGGCAACCAGTCAATGTTTCTCTCACACAACGATGTTTCTCTCTCTCTCTCTCTCTCTTTCCCTTCCCCTCTCTCTAAAAAATAAATAAATACAATTTTAACAAAGCAGATAAGGTCATGGCATCGCTTTGTCAGGGACTATGAAGAGTCTGGGATTTTAACCCAGTGGCAAGTTAACAAGTTGGCCTGATGCAGTATCATGGATGCTGCCGGAAGACACCAGACTCTTGGGTCAGAGACAAAGAACCGCAACGTTATTGACAGCAACAGCAAAGGCCAGGAAATCATCATTTTCTTGAATCCCCCAGTTCCCACGGGGTGATACAACACAGCCAAGAAATGTCTGCGTGGAGAGTGGGTTGTACTGCAGGCAAGGAACCCCAGCTTAGGGAACCTGAATCTTTTATAACGAGCTGCGAGCGCACCTGCCCAACTGTTGTCCCAGAGGGAAACCTTGGTTTTCATCACACTAGACAACAAACAAACGTGCCCCCTGCGTGGGAGGCGGCCCCTCTGTGTCTTCCCGTCAGGGCACACACGCCTGGGTTCACTGTACAAACCTCTTTGAAAAGGTCGGGAGGAACAAAGGTAATCAGAGCTTCCGACGGCAAGGCACGCAGTAGTGTGACCGACTTGTAGAGAATTATCTCTGCACTAGTTATTTGCTGCTGTGTAACAATATTACTACAAACTTAGTGGCTTAAAGCAGCATATGCTGGTCATCTCATTATCACAGGCTTCGGAGTCTCGAAGGGATTTCACTGGGCCCTCTGCTGGGCTGGGTTCTCAAGGGGAAGCTTGACCAGGGAAGGACCCACTTCCCAGCTCGCCTGGTTATCGGCAGAATGCCGGTCCTGACGGTGGCAGGCTGGAGGGCTCAGTCGCTTGCCGACTGTCAGCTGGGTGCTGCCGTCAGCTCTGACACGTCACCCATGGTGCCTTGCCCAAACTCGGGCTTCCCCCAAATGGACGCATGCCTCCTGAAAGCCAGCCGGGGGGAGTCGCCGAGCGAGATGGGTGTTCCAGGCGCACATGAGCAAACTGTGTACACATATTCACCTGTCTCCTGTCAGCTTTGCCACCGGCTATTGGTCAGGCGCAGGTCATCGGTTGGTCCCACACTCAGGAGGAAGAGATACCACAGAGTGGGAATACTGGAGGTGGGGATTGTGGGAACAGTCTTAAGAGCCCGCGGCTGTAGTCTCCAACATCCCCTACTTAAAGGCTTTCAGGGAGTGGACTTTATGTTCTATGAATTATATCCCCATTTATAAAACAAACCAACAACAATGGTTTCTCACTACTCTTAGGATTAAAGCCGACCTCCCTGCCCTGGCTTCTCAGCCTCCGCCGGCTCTAGCCGCTGCCTGCACCCTGACCTCGCCCCCCAAGGCTCTGTCCTCACCCACCCAGCCATTTAGCCTTCTGTTTCTCCCCCGAAACAGCGGTCTTTCCTGCCTCTGGGTCTTTGCAGTTGCTGCCCCTTCTGCCTGCAGCGCTGCCCACACTCCCCACAGCAGGGCCTCAGTGCCGACCCCAGCTGCGCGCTGGTCCAGGCCACCCTCCGCCCTGCCGGTCTGACCACAGGCAGCTCCTGCTTTGTCTCCGGGCTCCCCACCCTGGCTGCCCTCTCTCCTCACGGCCCCGGGGAGAGTTCCAACACCACTCCCCACGAGGGCCTCCCCGACCACCCCGTGGTCATAGTGATGGCAGCCCCCAAACCATCCTGGGGGGCATTCCACCCTCTCAGCTGCCTCACGTGCTCCTCCTGGAATCCTCCAGTTGTGCAGCTGTCAATGAGGAAACTGAGGCACAGAGAGGTTACACAATTTGCTTGAGGCCACACAGGTGGTCCTCTTCACAGGCCTTGCTCTGGCCTCCGCCCCCGCCCACGGCCTCTTCCCCATGCTGGTCCCCTCCCACCCCGGCTCTCGTCCCTTCCCCCGAGTGCCTCCTGCCTGCTGTCTGTCACGGGCCTGTCAGGCGTCTGCCTCCCAAAGCCTGTAGTCTCCTGAGACTGGGGCCTTAGGTCTCTGGTCACTGGCTCCTGGTGCACAGCAGGTGCTCCACAATGTCATGTTAGCCCATCTAACTCACCTGCGTCTTCTGCAGCCCTGCCCTGGCTCCCTGCACGCAGTGGGAGCTCACACAGCAGTGGGTGCAGAGTGTGGGGGGTGAGGAGGCCTAGGTTTAAGTGAAGGCAGTTGCCTGTCTGAGGGACGTGCATGGAGAGCGTCATTGTATGAGACGATGTCATGAGAGGGCTGAGGGGGGCAAGTGGCCCAAGGTAGCGCTCGGCAGCACAAGTCCTCCAAGCAGCACCCTCTTTGGTGCCTGGTCCTTCAACGTCCCAGCCACCCTGGTCTCCCTCCGCCCCACCCACGTGCCCTCAGTCCCCGCCCCTCGGTGCTGACTCCATGGCCCCGCAGCCTCCACCCCACCTGCAGGCCACTTTCTTTGCTCTAAAGGGACAGCCGTGTTGACAACCTCCTGGCCTTCCACGCTGGGTCCGCCGCCTGCACTGCCCTCCGCACCTCCAACCAGTGAGGACCTTCCACTCTCAGTATCGCTTCCGCTGAGAAATGCTGCTTGGCGGCCCCACAGGTGGATCCGATCACCCGCCTCCTGGGCCGGTCACTCCGCAGGTAGATCTACCTCCACAGGCGGACCTGGTCACCCTCGGAGGGACTCCCTCACCCCACAGGTGACTCTGACGACTCTCTCACTTGCTCCCTGCGGACCTGTACCCATTTTTGTGTCTGTCTGTCTGTCTGGCACAGCTCTGCTTAATAGCTGCGTTTCTAGGACTCAGCAAAGCCTGGACACACCCAGGTGCCTTGGGTGGCCTTTCAAAGATCAGAGAGACAGAAAGACAAGCCCCAGGTGCGGGTGCTCCTCTGATGCACCCCTGAGCCAGGTAGCTTCACTCACAAGGCGGGATGGCCCCGCTGCCCCCAGGCACCCATTCAGCTCTCGGTTGGCCCCCGTCCCTCCGCAAACCCAAGGGAAGCCACCCCATCCAAACCTTCAACCTGCCTGGCAAAGCCGCAGAATTATATCTTAATAACTGTTTTGGAGCATAGGATTTATAATTACTAAATGTGTGATAACTACTCCTTAAATGCCCATGCTCTTTAAAAAACCTAATTTATAATTTAAAAAGCTGACACTTCTCCCGGCGCTTTATTTTATCTTGTCAGGAGTAATGGAAGAGTAAGTTACTGAAAACCTTTATTTTTCATTAGCCTTAAATTCAACGACAATTAATGTGCCCAATTTGATTATAAACTGCACAAATTAAACAATAAAGAGCTGTCTAATGAGAAATTAATTATGAGGAAGGGAAGGGGAGCCCGGCCGGATAAAAGCAATAACTTACGGCCCGTGGCAGGATGTGTCAGGGTTTAAAGGAGATGAAGGGCCCGCTCCTCAATGTGTGTCTTTGCTGATAGGACCCATCACAGATCAGTTGATCCAGAAACCATAACAGGCTAGTAATTGAAACTGCCAAAATCAATAGTGCTGACAGCCTTAATTAAATTAAATATGGCCGTGATGGGCTCCCAGCGCCTGGCGGTGGCGGGCCACTTGACCCTCCGGCTGAGCACGCCTGATGGAGTGCAGCCGTGGCGTGATGGATCTGACCCCAGGGGACAGTTGGGGACCGGGCTTCTGAGAAAAGGGGCTCTCAGAGGAGTGGGGCCGCCACCCCCGCTGCCCCCCACTGCCCCCTGCTGCCTGGCCAGGCCGTAGGCTGGGAAGGGCCGGGGGCCAGGATGCCTTCCTCCTGAAGAGCCAGCTCTGTCCTGTCAGCAGTGGGAGGTCGTGGCCTGCGGCATCTAATTTGGGAGCCACAGAAGCTTCCCTGGTTAAAGGAGCTAGGCGCAGGAGTGGAGAATTAAAAGCACAGGTGAATCTCTTTTTGACAAAACGTCGTGTTGACCATCCCTTCTGTGAGAAGCATTTCATTAGCTTCTCACCATAGTGCAGCAGAAGAAACTCGTCAGATAGGCCTGGGTTCAAACCCCAGGTCAGCCACTTGGGACTGGAGGGACCTGGAACAAGTCGCTTCACCTTGCCAAGCCTCCCTTTCCTCTTCTGTCAAATGGGTACGTGCGCTCGGAGAGCTGTGAGAGACAGAAGCACGAAGTGCGTGACACAGATGCACAGCCCAGCTCGGAGGAAGCGCCCAGCCAGCCAGTGAGAGAGTAGCTGCAGCCATCGCTGCCAAAGAGTGCCATCCGGCTTCGCCACAGACGAGCAGAGGCCCAGAGAGGTAGCATGAGTCATTCGGACCGCACAGATGACCCGGACCCAGGGCCCTTCCTACATAACCGGGTGCCAGCCCAGGACGAAACGTGTTTCGTGCCTGGCAAGTGCTTTGTTTTTAATACACAGACTCCTGACCTGTGAGAAAAGTATGGGGGTCATCAGTTCCATTTTGCAGGTGAGAAAACAGGCTCAGGGCATCTGGGGAACTTGCCCACGGTCACACAGCGAGGGCCAGGGAGAGAGCTAGAACCTCGCCAGGTAGGACGAAGCCCAGGGATCGAAACCCAGGATGGAGGGAGGACCCCCAGGCTCACAGCAGGGAGGTCCTGGTGATCCCCGGGGCCCTACTGAGCTCCTAGAATCCGGAACTTTCCCTCTCCCCCCGGAGCCCTGATAAAGGCCAAGAAGAAGCAATACAAACCAACGGTAGCTAAGTTTTATTTATCTGGCTGCTGTAATAATTCTTTTTTCCAAAAAACACTGTGAAGTTAATGATAGTATAAAACCACGGGGAGATCAAGGACACACACTCCCTGCCCTTCCCTGCTGAGAATTTGTGTTCAACGCCTTGGGTCCCTTAAGTGCCTGGCAGCAGGGTGCCAGGGCCCAAGGGAGTGGTAAGAGCTCCCGACTTCTCTTGGGAAGCCTTGGGTGGATTCCTGTCCTGACTCCTTCGTGTGCATGCTGTGTGACCTTGGGTACGTGTCTAACCCTCTCTGCTTTCCTTCCCCACATCTGCCCATGGGGACAGAGTGGGTCCCTGCCTTCCACTCAGAACTGACGTGTCACTGAAGCAGCCATGCCCAAGAAGTGCTCTGTCTGCTGCACAAAGCACCTTCCCTGCCCATCATCTCTCCCTGGGGTTCCACCTGCCTCAGCCGTGGTTGACTAAAGGGGAAAGCCTACACGATCGCTTTGTGAAATATTGTCCTTTCCTTACCAAAAAGAAAAAAAAAATTGATGACTAAAAAAAAAAAAATCCCTGTCTCACAAACATTGGTTTTCACCATAGGAAGCCGAACAAATAAATATCTCCACAGTTTGCTCGGCTGTCGGCTGGCTTGAGCTGACTTCTTAAACGACATGACAGAGGCGGCTCGGGTAACCCAATGTTTGTGTCAGCGCTAACAAACTGTCCCTTCATTACAGGCCTGCCGGGGATCAGAGGCCCAGATTATTGAAGGAGACGCCTTTGAGATGCCCAAGTGGTTGCCGTGACAACATCGGAGCAGCGAGGAGGACAGCTGGTCTGGGACAGGTCCGGGCTCTCCACCGTAGGCTGCTTAGCAGAGCGCTCTCTGCACACTTGGCCCGTGGGGGGGCCGCCCCCGCCGCTCCCCAGCCATGGCGGCCTTGGAGAAGGTAGGGTCTTGGAGAGCAGCGGGAAGCCAATAGGCCATGCAGTTCAAGGGCCGTTTTCTTCCAGCTGAGGAGAGAACACAGTGGGTAAAATTTCCCAGCATTGATGGCCATGGCTCCCAAGTTCACGGTGCCAAGAGCGTGGGCTTTGCATCCCAGCTACCTGTGTTGAATCCTGGTCCAACTTTGTGATCTTGAACAAAGTCACTCAGCCTCTCTGTGTCTCTGGCCCAGTAGTTTCCACCTCATAGGTTTGCTGTGAAGGGCTTGGGCCCTCCTGTCGGGAGCACCACACAGAGGTAAAGCCCGTGGGCTCTGGGGCCGTACCATCCAGTTTAGCTTCTGCTGCTCTCTGCCCGGGTGGCCTTGGGCAAGTCATCCACCCGAGCCGTCGTTTCCTCGCCTGAAGTAGCCGAAATAACCACACGCAACTTCAAGGAATCGCTACGTGAAAAGCACCGATATTGTTGATAGTCATTATTACTCAATATCAGAGCCATCAGACAAGGAGCGTCCTGGTGGCCCTGGTCTACACTCGAGAGGAACCTGAGGCTCCCAAAGGGTGGCGCCTCCTCCGAGGGCTCACAGAGACTTCTCCACGCTGGCATTTCCATCCCAGCGCGCCTGCGCGCAGAGCAGGGCCGGGGCTCGGTCCACCGGGACCCGCGGCTGCTGCTGGGGGATGATAGTGCATCGCACACGCGCCAACACAGATCGCGACTGCCCATGCGATGATGGGTCCTCTGGGGAGAAATTACCACAGGGGACGACAAAACAAACCTCACGGAACCCGCGAGCCCGACCCTGGAGTCCTGCATTCGCGGCCCAGGCTGTGCGCGCTGCACCTCCAGGGCCCGGCGGCAGAGAAGGCGCAGTTTGCTCTCCCGCCCTGGCGCTGCGGGCCCCGCAGTGAGGAAACGCAGGGGACAGGCGAGTTGGATCCCACGGGGTTCTTCACGGAGCTTGGCTTCCGGAAGTCATCCGGAAATCCCTCCGCAAACCAACTGATTCATTTAGCTCAGCTATTTTTCAGCCTTTTCCGTCTCATGACACCTGTAAGCTAATCCCCGAAATTCTGCAGCACGCCAAAAAGATATTGTTTGTTGATCTGACAAAAAATAAAAATAGGGGCAATTTTGGTTGATTTACAAAACAAAAATAATAATAGTAATTACCTACCCTTTTTGCTCCAAAGTGACTTTTTCAAAAATGAGGCGCCTATGTTTGTAGATAAGGATTTCTGGTACCAAGAATTAAGCAATCAATGCAAGCTTATTATGCGACGTGACCAATAAGGTGGCGGCTCTATAATGTGATCTATATATTTATGGTTCAAGACGGCGCATTCACACCGGATGGCTGTTGTGTTGGCTGTTGTCATTTTTTTACTTGACAATCGAAGGGAAAAGGGGTCGGTGCCCCTGACTAAATAGGTAGGTATTGCATGTTTTGACAGTTCTTGCGGCGCGGGTTGGAAATCGCTGGCTTTGCTCGTTACTGCGTTCCTACTCCGTGTGGCATTGTGCCAACGCCCGGGAAGCAGGTAAATAAAACGTGGCTCCTTCCCTTGATGAAGACCGACCAGCCGGCGGGATGAGGAGCCTGATATCCAAGCTACAATGAGGTATCTCCTCACCCCACTAGGACGGCCGCACTCAAGGCCAAAACAAAACAGAAAATAACAAGTGTTGGCGAGGATGCGGGGAACTGTAACCCTTGTACATCGCTGACGGGAAGGCGGCATGGCGCACCTGGCCCGGAAAACAGTAGCCTCGGTCCTCAGAAAGTTAAACACAGAATTAGCACATGATCCAGCCATTCCACTTCTGGGTATTTATCCAAAGAATTGGAAGTAAGGACTCGGGCAGGTGCCTGTACACACACGTTCACAGCTCATTCACAGCGGCCGACAGGCGGAAACAGCCTAATGCCCTCCGGCACGCGAGTAGATGAACAAAGTGTGGTCCATCCACACGCTAGACTGTTATTCACCCTTAAAAAGGAAGGAAGTGCAGACACATGCTGCCATACAGATGAACTATGAAGGCTTTATGCCGAGTGAAATAAGCATAAATTTGCCACGGAAAGAGAAATACAGTACGACTCCAGTTATAAGAGATCCCTAGGGAGTCAGCCTCACAGAGACAGAAAGTAGGCAGGTGGGTGCCATGGGCTGGGCAGGGGGGAGGCGGGGTGAGTGTCCGACGGGCACAGAGCCTCAGTGTGGGAGATGAAAAGTTCTGCGGATGGTGGTGCTGACAGTCGCACAACAATGTGACTTGCTTACTGTGCTTAACTGTACATTTTACCACAATTCAAAAAAGAAGTCTGGATAGGAAATAAAAGATACAGTGAATGGAAGGGCTAATTGTAAATATCAAGGGCTAGACAGAGATCAATTAATCACCAATCAGAATTTATTAGGTGCCTACCGAGTGCCAAAGCAGGGGGTCTGGGGCAGTGAGTGAGGCAGACAGCTCACCTAGTGAGGCGGGGGGAAAGAGGGAGGGGCGCGAGGAGGAGAGGAGGAGAGGGGGCAGAGGGACTGCCACTCAGAGCGGCGTTCCCGCCGCGGTGGCTTCCACAACCGGGGATCTTGTTAAACTGCTGATTCTGGTTCAGCAGGGCTGGGCTCTGAGTTTCTAACCAGCTCCCAGGGGACACTGAACTGCTGCTGTCCCGCCGAGCATGTCGTGCACAACAGGGGTTCAGAGACACCCCTGGGCCCTGGCTCATCTCGCCAGAGGGACCCTGAGGGAGAGGGCAGAACAGAGCGTGGTGTTAGACAGACTGGCGTTTTGAATCACAGTTTCATTGCTTGTGTAAAGCAGGGTTCTCTAGAAAAACAAAACCAAGGGGTGGGGGGATAGAGAGAGAGAGAGAAAGAGCAGAGGGTTTAAGGAATCAGCTCGTGCCGTGATGAAAGCTGACAAGTCTGAAGTCCGTCAGGCTGACCAGCGAGCGGGAGACTCGGGAAAGCGCTGATGTCACAGTCCTGCAGGCTGACCACTCAGGTAGAGTTTCTCTATCGCAAAAGGCGTTCTTCCCAAAAGGATGCCTTCTTTTGGAAAGCTTGGTCTTGCTCTTAGCCCTGTCAAGGGATTAGGTGAGGCTCACCC
Organism: Mormoops blainvillei; assembly: GCA_004026545.1. Lineage (NCBI taxonomy): Eukaryota > Metazoa > Chordata > Mammalia > Chiroptera > Mormoopidae > Mormoops > Mormoops blainvillei. The sequence goes on along the minus strand of PVJD01005839.1, from coordinate 78,180 downwards.
ACGCCATGCCTGGTGATCTGTCTACTCGAAGTCCACTGCTTTCCGTGTTAATCATGTCTAAGAAGTACCTTCACAGCAGCATCAAGACTGGTGTTCAGCCAAATGACTGGGCCCAGAACCTAGCTAAGTTGACATATAACGTTAGCCATCACGACACTCTCTGGCCACATGCCCTTGGCCGGTGTTGAGCATTGGTGGGCCACAGCGCCCATCTCTGCAAAATGGGTATCACCGAGTTGACGGCATGCTGTGGTTGGGAGACCTCAAACCAAAATGAATTTAAAGCACTGAGCACAGTTCCTGGTACACGGGAAGTAAGAAATTCCCCCGCAAAAGGTCTGGGACAGCGAGAGCCAGGCCAGGCAGACAAAGGCACGGGGTCTGCCGTGAAGGGAAGGCGGCAGCCGCGTCGCCGTTCAGAGGCAGAGCCTCTGCAGGAAGAAGAAAAGCAACCTGAGACCCAGAAAATGGCGCTGCTTCTGGCTGGCCCCGGGTCTCTGTGTTACTTGCTGCCGTGGGAAAAATAAACCAGTAGGGCGTTGAGGGAGGCAGACTCCTCAGTGAGGACGAAGCCAGGGCCTCTCGACTTCAGACATCGGAGGGCCTTTCAGGGATCGGAATTGAAGGTCCCTCTCTGCATTAGCTGCAAGGGACTCCCTCCAGGAGGTGCACCTGCCTGCGTTTTGCGGGAAAGGCACTGCTTGTTCGTTGCAGTTTGGGGCCAAGGCTCTTCGCCTGGGCTTCCAGGGCAGCTCAGCTGGCCAGGACCCCTCCCCACCTCAGGGGAGAACCTCAGTCACTCCAAACTGCTCACAGCGTGTACTGGGTGGAGTCGTGTCCCTCCAAATTCATGTTCGCCCGCAACCTGTGAATGTGGCCTTATTTGGAAATAGAATCTTTGCAAATGTGGGGAAGATGAAGTCATGCCGGACTGGGGTGGGTGCTGCTCAAGGAGGACTGGTGCCCTTAGGGGGGCACAGAGACACAGGGAGAGGCTGTGGAGACAGAGGCAGAGACTGGCCTGGTGCGTCCACGAGGCGAGGGTTGCCGGCAACCACTGGAAGCCAGAAATGTAAGGAAGGACAATTCCCTAGATTCTTCAGAGGAAACACAGCCTTGCACACCTTGATCTTGGATGTCTGGCCCCGTGACTGTGGGAGAATACATTTCTGTGGTTTAAAGCCCCTCCGCCAGCAGCGCCCACAGACTGCCCGCTCCTAATGTCCAGCAGAGATGCCGCCCTCCGGGAAGCCTCTTGTGTACCCCAGCCCTGAGCGCCTCCTGTTACCTCCGTGCTGACCACACCCCGTTGCCATGGCCGGGACCTGCCTGCAGCCCCTGGACTACAAGCGTCTCTGGGGTGCAGGTCCCAGCACCCCGATTCTTGGCTCTCCATGTGGCACACAGTAGGAGTTCCCTAGTGAGTGGCCCACCTCCCCGGCGACCCGGAGTCCAGAGGGCAGCCCCGAGCGCAGCACCTGTCTGGGGCGCGGCCTCCAGGCCGACACAGGGTTTATTTCTGGCGTCTCCGACCTGGAGGTGTAAACACACGCCCGGTGCAGACATAGCCGCCCCTATCTCGGACCTCGGAATAAACTCATCTCCGTAATTGATGGTCTCCACTCGTCACAGGCCCTTATTAAGCCTGGCAGGACCTCCGAAGGGCAGGGAAGGTCGCCCAAGGGCAGGAGAAGAGGTCCCTGACTTCCTGGGCAGACTTCTCTCATCCCCGCACCCCCCAGGGAGGAAATCAGCTCCCACTCCTCCCTCCTTACCCACCCCATCCTTCCCAACCCCCTTCTCTCCTTCCTCCCTCCTTCTCCCTCTTCTCCTCTTCCTCCAGACTCCCTTCTCTTCCTCCTCTTTCCTCCTGGCTTTGTAGGGACCACCATCACCCACAGTCACTCCCACCAGGAGCTCCGTTCCCTCCCCACCGACACCCGGGAATTACCAAGCTTTGTCAATTTTTCCTTCTCCGGAACTTTTGGAGCATCCCTCTCTCCTGTCCCCCCAGGCCCCACCCCTCTCTATTAGGAAGCAGCTTATGAACATGCCCTTGCTTGAAGCGGCTTCGGTGCCATCCCTCCCCCCCACCCCGCCCCACTCAGGAGCCCTTCAGTGGCTCCCTGTGCTGCAGGATTCGATCTAATGGCTCAGCTTCACCTACAAAGCTCTGGGGCTGTGGGCCCTGCCCCTGCCCTCCCCTCAGCCACCTCCCAGAGCTGCCTTCCTGTCCTATGATTCACTCCATCAAGGACCAGTCACGCAGCACCCGGTACAGGCCAAATCCCTGTCCTTTGGAAACACCATCCCCTCTTGCCTGCACTTCGCAGCCTGTTACCTGCCTGCTCACCTTCCAATTGACCTCAGAGTCCTGCATCCCACCTGCGGTGTCCCCAGCGCCCTTTCTGGGAGTAGATGATGGGTCTAGAACTTGCCAATAGTGCGGGCCAGTCCCTCACCTGGCAGGTAAACAAACTACTCCTCCCCCAGTGGGTCAGTTTCTTCCTGGCAGGTGAGGGGGTGCCTGGCCTGTCCCTGGTGCAGTGTGGCCCTTCTCCCCACCCTGCAGGGTGAAGAGAAAATGTCCAATGTATCTTGGCCTCCTCCGAAGCTAGTCTGAGTCTGGAACAAAATGCGTCAACGAATGTTAATTGACTAACCAAGAGAAATAATCAGTAACGGAAAGAACAGACAAAAACCCTGAGGCCGCTGTGGCTCGGTGGGTTGGAGCATCTTCCCCCAAAGCAAAAGATCTCAGTTTCGATTCCTGGCAGGGTGCATGTCAGAGTTGCAGGTTCAGTCCCTTGTTGGGGGCACGTTCGAGAAGCAACCGATAGATATTTCTCTAGCACAGGGATGTTTCTCTCTCTCTCCCTCCCTTCCCTTCTCTCTCGAATGAGAGTAAAAGAAACCTTAAAAAAAAAAAAAAGAGCAGACCAAAGATGGAAGAGAGAAAGCAGGAAGTTTGGAGGCAGAAAAACAAGGATGAAACATACAATCGGTTATCCCAAGAGACCGCGACGTTACCCATTTTATAGATGTGGAAACTGAGGCCCAGAGAAGTTCAAGTGAATCTGTCATGCCAGTGTGTCTTCTTCCATTCCCATGCAATTCAGTTTTCCAAACCTGCTTCTAATTTGCAAATAGAACAGGTTTTTCCTCTTTATAAAAGCAGTGTGTGCTTATTTTCAAGAATTGGGAAGTTAAAGAAAAGTATTTAAAGCGACAAATATCATTTGCATGAACCCCATCCACCCAGGATAACCTCTGCAATGTTTTGGGATGTTTTCTAGTCTTTTCTCTGGGTTTCCACTTGTGTATAAATGGTTAGGAGTAGGTTTCTGATGCCATTTTAACTTCTGAATCTTAAGACTCTCTCCGCATCATCAGGGACTCTTCGTCAGCACAGCTGTCTAACTTCCTTATGAAGGGCCCGCCAAGTGTCAGGGGCTGCTCTAGGGGAGGGTTTACATTCATAATTTACTGGGTAGATGCACCATAGTTTATTTGGCTTTCCTCCTGTGGTTAGGCATTCAAGTGGTTTTGGTTTTTCACTATTATGGGTATTTCTAATAAAAATCCAGGTCCCCAGCTTCTCTTAAAATAGCAGTAGAGTGGGTAAGCCCGGACCCGGGCCCCCACACAGTGCTGAGAGTTGACCTCCTCCCCACTGAGGGCCAGGCCTGTCCAGGTCAGCCCGCCCTGCGGCAGTGAGTGTGCCATCTCTGGGCCAAGGGCCCCTTGTAGCTTTAGCAACCTTGGGAGGCCGCACACTTGCTCTGTGAGAACTGGGGAAATTCCGTGTGCACTTGTGTGCGTGTCCATGCATGAGGTGCGAATGCATTGTGTGTTTCGCATACATGTGTGGTACACGTGAGTCAATTGTGTGTACATGTGAGTGTGCAAGTGAGGGGTGAATCTGAGCATGAGTGTGCATGAAGGCTTCAGTATGCATGCAAGTCTGTGACTGAGTGAGCAAGAGGGGCGGGTGGGCATATGTGCTGTATGTGAGCATCTGTGCACGTGTGTCAGTGCCTGGGTGCGAGGGGTGTGCGCGTGTCCGCGTATCCTGGGGTGAGGGCATTTGATCCTGGAGCTGGAGGCCGTAGGCCCAGATTGGGGCCGATCACTTCAGAATCCGAGAGAAAACGTTGGTTTCCGAGACCCCGGGCAGAGTCAACAAACGCCGACCCTCTTCTCCTCTAGTTCCTCCCTCAGACGTTGTAACGCAATCTTATCCCCTGTCTTGCAAACCGGGGTCTTTAAACATTGAAACTTTCTTTTCTAGCAGTTCTGGAGACCAGATGTGTCTGCCTTTGGTGGCTGCTGCCGGCCGTCGTTGGCGGTCCCTGTGCTGTGGCTTTGTCTCTCCATACCTGCCTCCGTGGGTGTGTGGCCTTCTCCCGGGGTCGCTGGCCCACGGCAGGGCTGGTGCGTCATGCCCACCCCTCATCCCCAGGTGCTGGTGTCAGCTGTGTGCACAGCTCCTGCCCCAACCCTGTCCCTCTCTGGGAAGGTGACCCAAAGGGGACTGAAGGCCATGACAAGGGACAAGTCAGCCCCTGCGTTGATTCTCCCACGCAGCCCTCTGACTTCCCCTCCCGCGGCTTCCTCGCAGCGCTGGTTTGAACCTGGACCCGTGTCCTTCTCTCCAGCGCCCCCCCACCCGGGGCCTGACCAGGCTGCGTTTCCCTCCTGAGTTGTCCCTGTCAACTGTCCCCACAGCTTCTTCTCCTTGGCACAGCATCTCAGCGCCTTCGGCTGAGTCCCCTGCACGATGTCAGGTTCCGCTCCCACCCTCCACTCCCGTGCATCTGTTTCTGATCCGGCAGGTCATGGGTGGGGCCCGAGGATCTGCATTTCTCACAGGCTCCCCAGGGAGGCTGAGAACGCTGTTGAAGGCGAGTTTCTAGGTGGGTGTTTTTATCGGCATAGTATAAATGAGGAAGGACAGGCTCAGAGGGGTAAAGTGCTTTGCCCAATGCCACACAGCTGCTAAAGATTGGGTCCCCTGTGTTGTCCTTTCACCTGGATTGTGGTACCAGGCCCAGCTGATCTTCCTGTTGGCCTACAGCTCCCACCACCTCGGTGCCTGCCACCCTCCTCCCACTCCCCGGGGACAAGCCCACCCCACAGAGCCTCTGCCCTCCCAGAGACAAGAGCCTGACCAAGAACTCAGCCGCTCCCGTGCCAGGTGAACAGGAGGGCCAGCCGAGGGCTCCAGCAACACCTGGAAGAGGGGCAGCTGCCAGGTGGGACAGGAGAATGAAGAAGAGCTTTACGGAGGAGGGGCTTCTGAGCTGAGGCCAAGGTGGTTTTGACTTCATCCTTGTTACTACGGTCCCACCAACCACCTCGCTCAACTCCCCCCATAACAGAAAGGAGGTGGGGAGGGGTCGGGGACAGGGGAAGGAGGAGGAGCTGGGAGATGCAGGGAGAGGGAGGGCGGAGGGTGAGGGGAGGGCAGGCTGGGTCTCCATGGCAGCTGCTGGGTCAAGCCTCGAGCTCCGAGGTGCCCTGGGAGCCAGCACTCCTCTGGGTGACCGGTGGGGGTGAAAGGCAGGCGTGAGGCTCAAGTTGGGAAGCCATTCTTCAATTTCTCATAAAACCCCGAAGAAGGGATGACGTGCGATAAATCAACAGTCCACGAGCCCCATCCCCGGTAATCTTTTCAATTATCTGTTTGCAGTGTGTGTCTCCCAAGACGACCAGAAATATGCCACGGGGACGCCAGCCTGGCTGGGAGGCGCTGAGCCTGAACAGCGAGGCTGACGGGCCCCACACCTCGCAGACCAGGCCGAGCCAGAGCCCGAAGGCAGGTGAGCGGTGAGGCTTCCAGGGAGGGGTTTACGGAGGAGCGATTTGCTCCCCCATTGCTCTCTTCACTCACCTCTCCTGCCCCAATCCTCCTCGTCCAAGAAATGCCCCCTTCTGCTACAGCTTCCCCCAGGAGCCTTCCCTCGTTTGAGAGTTGACCATCAATTCTCCTCTGGAGGCCCGCGTCCTCTCCCTCTGAGGTACCCTTGCTTTCTGCTCTTCCCCACAGGAATTTGATTTTGCGTTTTCTCACGCCTACGAGATTGAGAGAGAACTCCTCAGGGCCAGGGTCCCAGTCTGACTCAACCCCGTGGCCTCTTAGACCTAGCACAGGACGTGGCCTGAAAACACCTGCTCAGATGTCTTCTGTCTTGGTGGATGGGGTGCGGTAAATGGGCAAATAAATGGATGGATGGATGGATGCATGGGTGGGTGTGTGGGTGGGTGCGTGGGTGGATGGATGCCTGGGTGGGTGGGTGCATGGATGGATGGATGCACAGATGGGTGGATGCACAGGTGGACAGATACCTGGATGGGTGCATGGGTGGATGGGTGCATGGGTGGATGGATGGATGGTGGATGATGGATGGATGGTTGAATGGGTGGATGGGTGGGGTGCGGGGGGAGTGGATGGATAGCAGAGTGGGTGGATGAGTACGTGGACAGGTAGATGAATGAAAGCCAGGACTTGGGGAAATAAGAGGACTGGAATTAAGAACAACCGGGGGGATAGCTCTGCAGAGGACAAGGACTATTTCTTCCTCAAAGCCTGGCAGAATTTCTTCTAAGGAGTAAAGGGGGATTTTGAGAAAACACTTTCATTCTTCCCATTCATTTGTTCAAACATCTCTTTGTCACTATGCTGCGTCTAGGAATCTAGAGAAACAGGGTTCATGGCCGATAGGGGAGGCAGCAAGTGAGTGGGCAGTGGGCATGTGCTGCCAGTGTTGTTGGAGAAGAGAGCTCAGGAGCCGGTGGGGAGGGCCGCCCGCCTCCGGCTGCCTCCCACACAGAAGGCTGCCAGCCGGGCTCCTCTTCCCAGGTGGTGGCGCATTGTAAGCAGCCTTGCCACTTGGCAGCGAGGTGGCTTGGCACCGCTTCTTTGGCACCCCTGGCAAACTTGCCCGTGCTTGAGCCCCAAATCTGGAGCTAATGCCTCCTGGGTTCTCTGGGGACTGCCATTGGCAGGGACTTGCTGAGGCCAGGGGATTTTCTGGGGCCATCCCGTTTGCTGTCCACGGAGAGGAGTTGTTCTCCACAGTCTTGGGTATGAGGAAGCCCAGGAAGGTGACACCTTTTACCTGGGGTTGCCCAGCTGGGGAGCCGAGGGGCTAGAGTTCGCACCCAGGACAGGGTGCCACCAAGCCCCATACCTTCTCACCAGGCTGTGCCTCTGCTCTGTGTGGACAGCCCACCCTGTTGCTAGGGTAACCTCCTCCCAGCCCAGCCTCCCCCCCTCCTCCCCCAGAGTGTGATTCTTGCACCTGACATCATAATCCTCTGTGATATCTTAATCAGCTCCCGGGCAACGGGCAGTGCCCTCAGCCAACCAGCAGGGTACGAGGCCCAGTGAGTCAGCAGGGCCTGGCCTGGCCCACCTGCCCCGCCCCCGCCTTCACCCTTGCCTGTGCACCCCAACCCCTGTGGACAGCGGTTGGGTTTGCAGTCCGACGGATGCTGTTTCAGACCCGGGCTTTGCTACTAGGCCATCCAAACTTCAATTTCCTCACCTGTAACGTGAGCACAAGGAGACCCATCAGCTAGTGCACGAACCTGTGGGCGGACCTTGCCAAAGGAGGGGACAGCATTGTGTCATCTTAACACCTTTAGACATGGGGCCTGGGAGTTGCTACTGCCATCACTGTGTGCTGAGCTGATGTCCAGTGGCTCCCTGGGGAAGAGGGGGCACACACACTCATCCTGATGTGGGTGACCTTACGTCCCCCCAAAATATACATTGAAGTCTGAACCCCTGTACCTGTGGGACCTTATTGGAAGTAGCATCTTGGCACCAGTAATCAAGTTAAGATGCGGTCATGCTGGGGTAGGGCGGGACCTTAATCCAAGGTGACTGGTGTCCTGATGAGAAGAAAGGAATTTGGACAAGGACACACGGAAGGAGGCTGATGCAAAGCCAGCAGGGAGAAGACCACAGAGCGCGAGGGGGGAGCAATGTCACCGTCAGCCGAGGGCCCCCAAGGATGGCTACCCACCAGTGAAGCCAGGAGGAGGTGGGAAGGATGCCCCCCGGAGGCCAGAGCCTCAGAGACAGCGGGTCCGCTGACACCTCGGCCTCAGGCTTCTGCCCTCTAGAGCTGTGGGAAACCATCCCGTGGTGCTTTGTCATGCTGTCTTAGGAGACGGATACACATCTTAATGGGACCACTTCGAGGTCCCACGAGACTAAGGAGCCCCTGCCCCTCGACACACAGCGGAGGTGCCACCTGGCTGAACAAATCACTCACCCCATTCTCCCAGAAACATGGGACCCTGATGCTACCTCGCAGGGTGGACGTGGAGAGTAAATACGCCACGTCCATAACGTGCCAGCAACAGCTGACGTGATGATTTATTCTATAGCATTGACCTTTAGTTTAAAAATCTTCACTGGGAAACCCTCAGCCTCTGACCAGGAGGGCCCAGGCATCCAGTAGAAGGTGGCAGAGCTCCTCCAAGTCTTCTCTTTGAAGACCCCCATGCCACCCTGGTGCTCAGCAGAGCTGGGGGGGTGGGGGGGGCTGCTTTGATGCACTCTCATTCCCTCCCATCCCTGCTCCTCTTCCTCCCCTGCCTTTCATCTGGGCTCTGGCCCTAGCTGAGACCCAGCCGCAGGCTTGGGATCCTAGAGCAGCCCTGCCCAGACGCACCAGCTGAGCAGAGCGACCTGCTGTCCCCACCTTTGATGTCCCTGCACGTGTGGGGCGGGCATGATCGCAGGGGGCTTTTCCTGCTGGGGAAGAAAGGCAACACAAAACATTTGTTTCCTTTCATTTTGGTTTCACAGGCCCCCCCAGCCTTCTCCCCAAAGTGACCACTTCCTCTTTGACGAGACCCTTTGCAAGGTTCGAATCCTCCCTCCCCCTCCCGTAGCCGAGGGACCCTGGGCAAGTTACCTCCTTGAAGCGGAGACCACAGCGCAAACGCCATGGGGCCAGGAGGATTAAACAGGGACATGTGTGGAAGGAGCCTGCACGTCATGGATGTCTGGCACGTTTCATGGTGGTAATTATTACATCTTTAATAGTCTCGTCCTGCTGGAGATCAGAAGCAAACTCAGTGCACTCAGCCCCTCACCTTACACCGCAGCGGTTCAGTGCCTCTGCCTTCTCATCTGTGCAATGGGTTAGCGGTACCAGGTTTAGGGGTGTGGGACCCACTCAGTAAGACAAGAAGCTCGCTGCAGACCCGACACGTGCTCCTTCTCTTCCTCCTGCCCTCACCGCCCCTTGTGGCATCGTGAGGATAAAGCCTGCATGGTAGTCCAAAGCGTTCTTCCAAATTTGCCTTTCAAGATGGAAACTCCAAACACAACCTCACAGTCAACCAAGGGTTGCTCAGATCACTGCCCTGCCCCAGGAGGGCCTGGGCAGGTGGCTCTTCTCCGGGCTCAGATACTAGACAACACCCCTGCCTGAGAAGGGGGAGGGGCCTGGGGGGCTGGCTTTTGTTTTTCTGGAAGGGCTGTAAACACAGCATAATGAGGGCTTGAGAACGCAGCTTTAATGACTGTTATTGCTGGGAAAATGGAGTCCCTGGGAGCCCCCAACTGCCCTCTGCCCTCCTCTGACCAAAACCCAGTGTGTGGGGGGCCAGAGGCAGGCGGGGTGGCTGTGGAGCCCTGAGATCGCCTCCCTGGGCCGCAGAGCCTGCGGGACACACACCTCCCTATCTCCCGCCCCTTATTCTCCTCAAGAGCCTGTCTGTCCTTTCAGGCCCACAGCCTGGGGCACAGGCTGCGCTGAGCCCCAGGGTCCCCCACCCCCGGCTGAGGGGAGCTGCCTGGCTCCATTCGGTCCCTGAGAAGCAGCCACCCTGCTCGATCCTGCACTACCGACTTCCCTAAGGTCAAACCCAGGTCAGCCCAAGGCTGTCAACCTCTGGATGGGGCTTAGGCAGGGCCAGCTGTGCTCCTTTGGGAATGGGAAAGAGCTGCCTAGCTGTGTGACAACTGGGCCAGTGTCTGAACCCTTCTGCCAGCACAAAGACGCAAGCATCTCTTGCTTGGCTCAGGTAGTGATTAGCAAGCTCAGCTGAAATACCAAATGGGAAGTGGCTTTATCTTCTGGGGCGTGTGCTGTCAAAACCTGGCGCCTTGGTACACTACTCTCTGATGGCAGGAATCTTCTGGAAAGCCCACTGGCCTCCTTGGGTCAGAAAAAAAAAAAAGCCTGTTTACTGCAGGCTTCCTTTTGTCACTGACACTGCACCAAGTGCGTCACCCGCCTTTTCTCATTTATTCCTTACAACGTAAAATAGGTAGCCTTACGAGGCCCCTTATGCGGATGACAAAGCTGGGACAGGAAGAGGTCAGTAACGTCCCTGAAGTCACGGCAAGTGTGCGTGAGTTGTATGCAGTGGTTCAAGAATATTTGCTGAGCAAGTGCTGTGTGTCGGACCCTGTGCTAGGTGCTAGGGAGACAGCCAGGAGCAAAAGTAAGCATCGGCTACTATGTGAAACTAATAGAATATTACGTGTCAACTGTAACCGAATAAAATAAGCCTCTGCCCTTGTGGGGCTGGACCCGAATAAGGAGAGACGGACAATAGCGGAGCGAACGAGAACAGGCTGGGCGGCCTGAGTGCTGTGGAGAAACGCAGACCAAGGCAGAGGAAGCGGTGGTCTGGGGGAGGGCACGCGTTGTTTTGGAGAAAGCGGTCAGGGGTCTTGGAGGAGGTGACATCTGAGCAGAGACCTGGAAGGAAATAAGGAATGGAGCTACGAGGGTGTCTGGGGGGGAGAGCATTTCAGGTCGGGGGGACAACCAGTGTGGGTGTCCTGAGGCAGGAGTGTTGGGGCAACAGCACGGAGCACAGAGTTTCTGTTGATTGGGCCAGATTTGGAGGGAAGGGGAGGGGGGATAGGAAATAAGCAGACCACTGGAGCCCCTTGGGCCCTGGCGAGGAGCTTGACAACTCCACAGCCCCATGGCCACGGGGCTCTGCCCCTCCCGGCTCTGCACAGTGCAGAACCCCGACGCTGGCGCCCCTGAGCCTGTGCTGGGAGCCGTCCTCAGAGTGTGGGGTAAAAAGAACACTGGTTTGGGGGGTCACGGAACTGGGTCGGGATGCGGTCTCCACACATTGGCCCATCTAAGCCACTGTACCTCTCTGGGTCTGACTTCCTCACCTATGAAAAGGGGCCCAGCAGTACCTGCCTCCCGCGGTCCCTGTGATGCCGAAACGGACCACGGCAAACCACCCCGACTCCCAGCTCGCTTAGCCCTTGGCCTGTGCCAGGCAGGGCTCCAAGCCCTTGAGAGGCCTTCTCTTCCATTTAACCCTCACCCATAACGAGAAAGGTAAGCTGGAGACGGTCAGTAGCCGAATGACGGTCCCAGCCACTGGAAGGGGTGGAGCCAGGATTCCAACATGCGTATCAGACTGTGGAGGCTCCGCCCACTCCTGAAGGTGGCTTCCCCGGTTCTCTCCACCAGGCCGTTCCCCCACCGCTGTCCACTCCCCTTACCTGCAATCACGCTCCTGGCTCAGGTTACTGGAGGCCCTGAGGGGTCTGTTTAAACAAGTGTGTCTGCGCAGGAAAATCAAACAGACAGGGACCCTCCGGGCTCCACGGGACCACCTCAGGACTACCGCCTGAACCTGATAAGGCCAGATCTATTTTCACGTAATTGGGGCTGCGGCCAGGGGCCCACCATTTGATCAGATAGGAGGTCTCGGTGGGGAAGGAAAGGCCCTTCAGGTGGGGCTGCCTGGCATCCCTGGCTGGGAAAGGAGAGGCCCAAGGGGGTCGCGGGTACCCTGGCTGGAGAGGGCGGGGCGGGTCCTCTGCCACATCCTCTCAGCGCCACCCCCGCCACAGGTGGCGTCAGAGGCGGAACCCGTGACCAGGGGAGGCCCTGCGGGGGGAGGCAGACAGCTGGGCAGGGGCACCCGCCACACTGGGAGTCCACACAGGCCTTTCTGAGTGGCACTGAGCACATCGTCCCACCCATCTGGGCCTCGGCTTCCCGTGCTCAGAAGAAGAGACAGCTAGAATTCATCTTCAAGTTCAAGGGAGATCAAAACACGGCAGAACCAGCAACTGCGGAAAGGTGATGTCAGTGTCTTCTTAAAAACATCATTTGAGAACTTTGATGGACCCCAAGGCTCTTAATCTCTGACCCTGAACCCACCTCAGTGTAGCTGGCCCAAGGGGATTTTCTGAGTTAGGGGTCTGGCTGGTGCTGAAGGTCTGGTGTTGCCTGCTGCTCCAACAGACACATGCATTTGCCTCTCCTCTGAAGTGTCCCCTTTGTATGCCAGGTCCCCTACTAGTCCCTGGGACCCACACAGGCTTGCCTCAGGGAACCACTCCCAATAGCCACTCAGGGATGGGAGCTGGGCAGCAGGCCCTGGGGACAGAGGCGAGGGTGGAGGCAGGCAAAGCTTTGTCGCCACGTCTGCTTCCCCCGCCCCAACTCCCCCCACCCTAGTCAGTTTGTCCATAACAGGAGTCTTCAAAGTGGGGTACACCCATGCAGTGGGGCTCACTGAGAATCCCCTGGGGTGCCAGGAGAAATCTTCGAGCACTTCGTGTTTTATGTTTGATTTTGCTTCTGTGAACTACTCCTATTTCCTCATAGGTAAACTAGGGATTAAAATAGAGTAGCTGTCAGGGTTAAGCGAATAAAGACACGTTAAGAGCTGAGAACAGTGCTTGGCGCTAGCAGGTAATTCTTTAATCGGTGGCGTTATCTGTTACTAATGGTGAATATGATTCCCCATCCTGGCCTTCCGCTCCTCAGTGTTCCGGTCTCCTCCGGCTCAAATCCTCCTCGCATAACCGCAGGGAGGATGGCAAAGCTGGGCTCAGCACGCCCATCACACAGAGGCGCCAACTGAGGACCAGGACCGTGCTGTCACTTGTGTGCGTCACAGGGTTCCGAGGCCTAGGCGGTGTGGGGTCTCCAGGAAGTCCAAGGGGGCGTGGCGAGCGAAGGGCGGGGTTTTGTGGGGCGTGGAGGCCCAGCTCTGTCGGAGCGCACTGAACCCGCGGCTCTACGGCAGCCTGTCCCCTCGACCATCTAGCGCCAAACCCGTTCACTGCAAGGGAAAAACAGAACAGAATCAAAGTCTCCAGCATTTACAACCTCCACAGCCTGCCACCCACCCCATGCAGATGCTGGTGGCAGGGGACAGTAAAGAGATCCCCCTCCCCCGACACACACGCATCGTCACTGACTGGTGTCCCAGATGCACGGCTGTAGGGCTGCAGGGCCCCAGTGAAACAAGCCACTTAAATTCTCCCAGTGTTGGGTTCCTCATCAGGAACGTGGGATGCCCACTAGGAGGCCGCTGTGAGAATTAACTGTGGTGATGTTTTTGAAGCATCTGGGGGCTGGTACATAACAGGGGCTCAGTCACAACGGGTTCCCTTCAGCCCTGACCCTGCTGCCCCCCACACCGCTGCAAGAACTAATCCCTGCCCCCAGACTCCTCCAAACCACCTTTGTGCCAGAGTGCCCAGTACTTGACAGCCTTTTGCACCTGAGCCCTCATGAATGGGCATGGTCCTCTGTGAGATCTCAGAGGTAAAAGCCACTGTCGCGGGGGGAGCCAGCTTCGAAGGGCAGCCAGGCGCCCAGACGTCCTGACCTTCCTGGGGACAGGGGAGGGCGTTTCAGTGACAGCTCTGTCTGTTTTTGGCTCAGACTGTGGGAAAACGACTCCTCGTTGGGCCCCAGTTTCCCAATCTATGGAACACAGGTGTTCGTAGTGCACTGGCTGGGCGCTTACTGCATGCCGGAGGCTTCCCAGACACTGTCCCCACCCCCGCCCCAGCCCTTGGCTCCACCTGGGAAGGTGGCCACCGCAGGTGGGCACTGAGCTAGCTCACTTCACAAGGTGAACACCCATCGTTCACACCCACCGAGAGGCCCAAGGATTGTGAAGGTGGGATGGCGGTGGAGTGGAGGGTATCGGCGGGACACTGGAAGGTAAAAAGCACAGGAAATTTAGGCCTCCTCTGATCCCTTAGGAGGGGGCATGAGCAGGCTGCAGGAAACTGGCTGGGGCAGAGCCTAGGTGCCCCACTTTGGGTCGAGGGTCCCAACAGGGCCAATGTCCTTTCCATACCCATGCTCTGTCCACTCTCCCCGTCGGTTCCTGGGTCATTCTCGGCTCCTTCTCAGCACACCCTGCATTGGAACGACTGTCCCACCTTCAGGTTCTGGGATGGTGGGGGTGAAGGACTCTAAGCTTGAACCTTGGGGTCAGTTGAGCCGTGCAGCTCACGGTTCAGAGGCGGAAACTAAGGCTCTGAGGAGAAATCACTAGCTTGAGGCCTCAAGGGGCCGGGGCCAGGAGGGGTACGTCCCGCTGCTCCCAACATCCATCTGCAGGAAGAACTCTCAGGAACTGCTTTAGTTTCTGAGCGACTTGAGGGTGTGGGCGGGAGTGGAGGGACTCCCAGAAAGGGGCAGACAGGCAGGGGAGGTCACCGTGAGAGACAGTGGAAAGACAGGAGATAGAGGCTGTGAGGTACACTGGAAGAGGCCAAGAGAGGCGCACGTGAGATAGAGACCCACCTGGCGGGGGCGGCGGGGGGAGAGAAGGATGCCGGGAAAGGAATGTCGAAAGCCAGGGCTCACAGGGAGAGAGACCAGGAGAGAGACCAGGAGAGAGACGGGAAAGATGGAAGGGATGGGCGTGGCTGTGAGAGGGGGTCCAAGGGCCTCCCCAACCACCTCGCCCCCCCCACTCTCCACTCTGTGGGGGCCTATTCTGGTCTGGGAAGAACGGCTCCCGTTCCTGGGCACCCCCCCGCCCCGCCCCGCACGATCCCAGCGGGGGGCCCGCAACAGCGGGGTGGGGACATTTCCTGGGCTCCCCTGGACTCCCTCTCTTCCAGTATCAGCTCTGGCCTTCCATTTCACTCCACGTTGAGGTCTGTCAGGAGTGTTTGTGTGGCTTCATCCGACAGGACCCTCCACCATCTCTAAGGTTTCTCCGTGGTCCTGTGTCCCCTCACCACGGTTCCTGCCCTTCTCTGCCCGGTGGGGCCTCTCGCTCCATCTCTTCCCCCAGGCTGCCAAACTGGGGGCGAAATCCGAGGCTCCCCACCTCCACAGGCCTCTCTCCACCTACGGGGCAGGGCGAGCCGCCTTTCTCCGCATCCTCCTTCAGGACAGGAACTCCCAAGCCCAGAGAAAGGCCCGAGACCCTCTGGACGCCGCAGCCAGATATTGGCAGCGCCCCAACCCTGCCACAGATCAGAGCCCCCTGGGGTGGCCCGCGTGCAGCCGCGGGGGCAGGGAGGGCCCGGCTCACCGTTTCGAAACTGGGGAACAGCGTGCCCATTTTAAGGCAGACTAAGCGAGGCTCGGAAGAAATGGGCCCGGCCTTGGGCTGGCGGGCAGCTGGCAGCCCGGGGCTGTCTGCGACTCTGAGAGACCTTAGATCCTCGATATTCGATAAATTCACGGAAAAACTGGCCAGTTTTCAAGACTCTCAAGGAGGTGGAGAGCGGAGTGGGGGCGGGGAAGCACAGGCGAGAAGAGAACCCATTTCGTGGGTTGGGGGCGGGGCTGGGAGGCGGTCCCACCAAATACCACCAGAAGTTGCTGTATTTTTAAGCATTTCCTCTCGAAAGCTCGGTGAGGGAGACGCTCCCGGGAGTTAAAGGACTGGAATTTGGGGAATCAGACCCACCTGAGTCCAGATCCAGGCGTCATCACTAACTAGCAGTGTGACCCTGGGCAAGACACTTAACCTCTCTGATTCTGTCCTCCCATCTGGAAGGGGGAAGGACACCTTTAATGATACCTGTCTCCCAGGGTAGAGAGGATTAAATCGGATCAAGTTTGTGAAACCTCTGACAGGAGGCCTGACACCCACCTCCGTCTATGCCAGATCTGTCCCCACCGTTCCTTCCTAACCCCGCCCCTCCCTCCAGGCCCTCGCCGAACTGAGACGGGCCCTCTGCGGGCTGAGCAGAGCCCGGGGGCGGGGGGGCGCGGACAGGGCGAGCCTTCCTGGGCCCGGGGTGGGCAGAGCCGGGTGGAAGACGTTTGGGGAGGGGGGCCGGAGCCTCGGGGTCTGCCTGACATCTCCAGGCTTAAATAACCGTGCGCCTTTGTTATTCGTCGGCAGCAAAGTGGTTCGTTACGCCTGATTGGTCTAATTGCTTTGAAATGGGATATATTATCTATAATTATAGAGCTCTAGGAGGAGCCGGCCGGCCTCCGCTTTCATCTTCCCCAAGTGCACCCTCATGTCGCGATCACATTAATTTGGGCCATTTGAAAGGGGGGCCCCTCTCTTCCCCGCGGATCTAGGCCCCCTCACCCCCTTCCGAATTTAAAGACACCAGGAAGCCCGGGCCTGAGCCAGGAGAGAGAAGCCAGTGGGGGAGGGGTGGGCAAGGGGAAGAAGCCGGGAGTCCGGCCCGTCGATGTCTCCCTGGCGCCGGGGGAAATCCACCGCACTTGGGCGGTTCCACCGCACAAGTTAGGTCCACTTAAGCGGAGGAATTAGCAAGAAGGAAAAAAACTTTTTTTTTTTTTTTTTTTTACAAAGAACTACTTTTTTTCTTCTTGACTTCGCGTTAAAGGGGGCCACCAAAACTCTTAAAAGGCATTCAGTTCTGCCCAGGTCCCGGGAAAGCAAAGCCCATTTTGCTCCTGATCTGCGCTGTGGATCGTCAGTCAGTAGCTGAAGACTCCCTGGACTTCTCAGCCCCTTCAAGCTGGGAAACCCTCCGGAAGGGTGCCGCAGTCGCTCCCAGTCAGCTTCCCAAACTGGGCTCCCAGCCGTTCATTCTAAAGCCACAGAGGCCGGAAGACTGGAGAGCGCGCAATCTGGCGGCCCCCTCCCCAGGTTTCGGGATCCCGGGGTCGTGCTTTCTGTCTACCCATCAACCTCCTCCCCCCAGGACAAAATGCCTCCTCTCTCTCCCCCTCCGCCGCCCTCCTGGAGATTGGTGAATTCCCACCAAAATAAATCGTTCCGGGTAATCGGTTTTCATAGCACATTCATTCTATTAAAGAGGACTGTTTGGGGCTCGCTAATTGCCCGGGGATCCCACTGAGCTGCACATTTTAAAAAATGCACGCGGGATTCCTGGGTCGAGGCCACAAAATGCATTGGAAAAGGGGGGAGGGGCATAAACAAAAACCCGACGGAGGCGACGGGGAATGCCAAAGTGAGGGGCCAGCCTGCAGCCCGTGCGACAGGCAATGCCCAGATAGTGACAACGGTCTTTAAGACGGGATCGCTCTAAAAATTCATCCTTTGGGGTGTCGGGGTGCATTCTTAAAAACAACACCACTCTTCTTCTGCCGCCGCGCACCCTCTTAAAATAATCGGGTGTTTTTTTGGGAGGGGGACCACCAGTTTAGTTGTTCAGAGAATGGACGCAGGACAATCCGCCTTTATGATCCGAAGTGCCCAGGCGCTTGGTCGGGGGGCGGGAGTGCTTTAAGATGCCCGAACGAGGGCGGGGGGCGGGGGGAATGGAGCGCGGAGAGGCGGGAGCGGAGCGGAGCGGAGAGCGGGAGAATGGAAGCGGAGCCCAGTCCCGGAGCTTTATCTTCGGCGGGCCAGCCCTGCCCTTGCCAGGCATGAATTACAGCCGGGCCCTCGCGGCGGCGGCGGCGGCCGCACTGAGACAGGCCGGGGAGGAGCGCCGGGGGCTAGTGCTGGTGGCGAGATAACAGGAGCAGCCCCGGGCGGTGTCAGCTCCAGGAACCCACCAACCTGGAAATCCGAAAAGGCCCAGACAAAAATAGACGCGGGGAGTGTCCCCTTTCCCTGCCCCCAAATTTGTGCGCTTCCTCCCGTGGGAACAACACGCCAGGGAGACTCGTAGACGTTTGTGGCTCTTCTCTAACCCCCTTCCCTGGGAACGCGAGCATCTTTTTCTTTCCCGCAGCCCGACGACAGATCGGTGGAGGGGGCCGGTGCTATTCTGAGCACGGGCGTCCACGTGGAGTCGCCTCTGGCTTCCTTCTCCCTCTGGTCGCCTGACTTCGCGCGCACGCGGCCCACCCGCTGGGCCCGGCGAGAGCGGACACGAACCCAGACGGAACCTAAAAAGATGCCATGGGGTTCGGGCCAGGATCGGGATGCCTGGGGGCCGGCGGCAGGGCCGGGGGCTGCGGGGGCCGGCGGTTTGCTCCCAGGAGGCGGGGGCTCGACTTCAAGGGCCCCTGCGTCGGCTGCTGCCTTTGATCCGGCCGCCGCTGGCGCCTAAAAACAACATCCTCGTCTGCCTATTAGGCGCGCTGAGGGATCGTGACAGATTGTTTATCCCCGCAATTAGCATGCGGCCCTTCTCCCGCCGCCCGGCCCTGGCCCGGCCCCGGCCGGCGACCGGCCTAGCTGCACCGGCCGCCGGCCCGAGACAGCCCTGAGACCCTTGTGCCCCGCACGGCCCATCTTGCGGTTCGAGCCCCTGATCCACCTTGATGTAAGGGCTCTTAACTGGTGACTCCAAGTGTATCCAGAGCTCCCGAAGTTGTTTCAGCTGATGTGCGTTTTTCTCGGGAGAAAGTTCTTAATTATATCGGATCCTCAAAGCGATCTGGGAGTCAAACACTTTGGGATGGGAGACGAGGGCCCTGCAAAACAAGCTCGCTTTTTAAATGTTGACCTAAAAAGCCGAGGGGCCTCGGCTTCCTTTAACCCGAGTGCAGAGTGTGGAGGAGGTTGATCTAGCGACAGTTTAGTTAGAAATGCCAGCAATAGAAGTTGGCCGTCAGGGCTGGGCTGCGAGC
Organism: Mormoops blainvillei; assembly: GCA_004026545.1. Taxonomy (NCBI): domain Eukaryota; kingdom Metazoa; phylum Chordata; class Mammalia; order Chiroptera; family Mormoopidae; genus Mormoops; species Mormoops blainvillei. The sequence continues at coordinate 59,425 of PVJD01005839.1, read as the reverse complement.
AAGGTGTTCGGCCTACAGCCTTGCTGAACGTTATTTCGCTCCGCAATATAATGGGGTTGTCCGGCCTTCTATCCTTGTACCCTCAGGTATACCTCCTGGCCTCGGTTTCCCTGCCTGGAGAAACCTCTCTATTCGCCCTTGTCCCCCAGGGGCAGGGTCGTGTTTAAGACAGGCCGCTTCAGTGCACCGCGCTTCCAGCTGGGCCCGACGCGAGCTGGAGGCTCCAAGCCCTGCCCAGTGCCTGTGTTGCAGTCTCGAGTGTGTAAGAAATCTGGAGAGGCGGCGTAAATTTCACAGATGCGAGTATTCCCGAACCCGCCCCATGGCCTTAACATATCTCTGAGCCTGCGGACAGATGTGAGGCTGCTGATCGCCCTGGCGTCTGCAGCCGGACCCCTCCCGCCAGACCCCGGACGCCGTCCGGGTAATAAAGTTCCCGCTCTAGTAATTCATTTTCCTTAATCTGGACGCCCCTAATCTACAGCTTTTATTGCGCCCAGTTAAAAGTCGAGGGAATTCGCTGTCCCTCCGCGCTCGGATAATTACCCCTAAATGGCCACGGCAGCCCCTGTGTTTCCTGGAGATTAGAACCCTGCAGTCGTCAATGGCCTGTCCCGGTGAGCCGCCAATCACTGCGGCTAGCTCTCCGGGAGCCGCTGGCTTGGGCCCTGGGATAAGAGGCCATAAAGCGGTGGCGCAGAAAACGGTAGAGCCCTGGCGAGGAGTTTGCACAGATCTTATGTCTCCCCACGCCCCCAACTCATTTTCCTCTATTTTTTAACAACAAAAATAAAATCACGTTTCCTCCGAAACTGGCAAAATAAGTTTTCAAGCCCAGCCCCAAGGATCCACGCCGGGAGCCGGCCTCTTTCCCCGACCCCCTCCCCCACTCTACGATCAGCGACCCGGAGATAGGAACTGTTATTGTTTGCGCGGACGCTCTGTTTGAGGTCACGTTAAGGCCAGATGAGGGTTTTGTTGACGTTTCTGTTGGTTTTATTTCAATAAGTTTCTGTATCAGAAGGACCCGGCAGCTCCTTTCCCGGTCGCCAGTATAGGTGTCGTAATCCTGCCGGGAGAAGTGCCGAGCGAGGGGGAAAAGCACGCATCATGTATGAAAATTGATTCTTGATTCCGGATAATACTGCGTATTGTTATTCTTAACACCCACAGCCCCAGGAGTCTGGCTTCTTCAGGCAGACTTCAGTCCAGTGCTTAGAGAGAGACAGAGGCCCAATTTTAGGCAGAGGTAAACTTTTGAAGATTGACGCAGAGTAAGAAAATGAAGCTGCTTTAAAAAGCAAGTAATAGTATGTCTTCCTACTAGAATAAATATGCAGATTTTAAAGCTATATGTAAGAAATGACCTCAACTCAAATTGTGGTGGTGGGGAAAGAGGGGAGGCAGATAGTGGAGGGGGACAGAGAGAAGCCGACACAGTCAATTGACAGAAGGAAAAGGTAAGAAGAGCCGTGGAAGAGAAAAACAGGCAGAGGTTAGAGGGAAAAAAAGGGGGGGGGATGGGTAAGAGGGGCGATCGTGGAAGGGGAGGAGAGCGGAAAGCTGAAGAGAAGGAGCGAGAACAAGGGAAAGGCCCCCAGGAACCCAGAAAAAAATACAACCCCAAGGGGACCGAGACGGAGAGAGGCAACCCCCGGCTTGAGCGCGGAGGAAAGTTTCTCCCGCACCCCTCCCCTCCTCCGCCCTCCGTGGGCCCCGCCCATACCCCGAGCGCCCCGAAGTCCAGCGCACCCCGGGGCAAGTCCGCAGGAGCCTGGCCCAATGGATCGCGCCGGGCCCGCCCCCTGGCGCGCTGATTGGTCGCTGCGGCGCTGGCCTTGCCTTATTAACAAGTTCTCTGGAAAGCGGCCGCCCGACCCGGAGCCGGCTAGTGCGCCCGGGAACTCGGCCTGTGCGGCGGCGCCAGCGGAGAGCCAGGCCCAGAGCGTCGGAGCCGGCCTTCTGGGGAGGGGCGGGAGGCGCGCGCGGGAGGGCCCGCCCGGCTTGGGCCCCGGGCGCTTCCAGAGGCCGGCCGCGCTCCCAGCCCGCCCGAAGCCCATGCCCGGAGGCTAGCCCGTGCTGCGGCTGGAGGGGGGGCCCGGCTCTGCATGGCCCCGGCTGCTGACATGACTTCTTTGCCACTCGGTGTCAAAGTGGAGGACTCCGCCTTCGGCAAGCCAGCGGGGGGCGGCGGGGGCCAGACCCCCAGCACCACCACGGCCGCAGCGGCCGCCATGGGCATAGACGAGGAGGGGGCCAAGCCCAAAGTGTCCCCTTCACTCCTGCCTTTCAGCGTGGAGGCGCTCATGGCCGACCACAGGAAGCCCGGGGCCAAGGAGAGCGCCCTGGTGGCCTCCGAGGGTGCACAGGCAGCTGGCGGCTCCGCGCAGCCCCTGGGCGCGCGGCCCGGGTCGCTGGGCGCCCCGGACGCGCCGTCCTCGCCGCGGCCGCTCGGCCATTTCTCGGTGGGAGGACTCCTCAAGCTGCCAGAAGATGCACTCGTCAAAGCCGAGAGTCCCGAGAAGACCGAGAGGACCCCGTGGATGCAGAACGCCCGCTTCTCCCCGCCCCCGGCCAGTGAGTAGCCAGAACCAGGCAGCGGGGGAGGGGGCCGGGCGGGGATGCGGGGCCCCCGGGCGCCAGGCCGCGCGCCGGCGCCTGCTTGTCTCCGGCGTTACCGTACCTGCTGCCGGTACCTGGAGCCGGTGCTGTCGACACTTTGGCTGGAAGGTCGGGTTTGCGCACTCCCCACTTCCACCCAGGAAGATGGTTCGAGGCCTGGCTAAGGCCCAGCGCTGGGTCCACTGTCGTGGGCTCCTGTTCTTGGCCAGGCAACCGTGTGGCTAGGACTTCCCTTGTAGAACTCGGATGTCAGATCACATTCTGCTCCTGCCCCCACCGAACAACCACAGCAGTCCCGCTCCCTGGTCTGACCCTACCGCGCCTTTACCCCACCGGGTGGGTCCGAGTGGCGCGGACATCTTCCTTGCACGCAGAGTTTCACTTTCTCATAGCAGAAGCCTGGTGTCTCCCCCCACCCCCAATTAAAGTATCTCGTTGCCGGAAGGTTCTGAAGCTCTTGCAAAATCCCCCCTCCTGCCTTCAAGTTTCAGGCTGCTGCTTGGTGCTCTGGGTGGGTTAGGGGGAGGGGGACGCTCAGGTCCAGCGGAGGGGCGGGGCACCAAGTCAGTTAGTGGGAGGCGCCCCCTCCGATCCGGTTGGAAGCGCCCAAACGTTCCGACTCGGCCACTAAAGCGGACTCTGCCACCAAAGGCACTTTCGGGGTCGTTCCAAGGCCTTGCGGCCCCCTGGCTTTTCTGCGCAGGGAACAGGCTGGGAGATATTTCAGGAGCACGGGAAATTCCCAAGTTTTCCTCGTTTCCTCCGATTATTTTGCGCGGCATAATAGCAACCCAAATTCAATGGTGTGATGCTGAGGAATGATTTTTATCTGGGGATTAAACGTCTTTGAAAGGCCAGCCCCTCCCCGGGCCTAATTGCTAGAGAAGGTGGCGCAGCTCTGGGCTGTCGTTGCCGAAGGGAGGGCCCGCCCCTCGGGTGGCCCGGCGGAAACTGAGTCGGGGGCCAACTGCTTCCCGGACTCTCAGTGTCTTCAAGTGGGGAAGAAGGAGAGACATTAACACGAGTTCGTTCGACTCACACTCATGGCCTGAGAGTCCAAAGAATCGTTTGTTTTTTGTTTACAGCACGAAAAAAAATATGCATAATTAGGCAAAACCCGCTTGGTGAAACATTCCACATTTGAATTCATTTTACCCCAGAGGGAAGCAGCTGAGTAGGCAAAACGTCCTTTCCGGGACCTGGGAATTCAGTTAGGCCTTTTCCTGGACCCTGAGGTTGGCAGGATCCCCGTTGTCCTGGGTATAATTTGTTCCACGTTTTATCTGGCCACAGCCTTCTGGTATGGAGGGTGCAGCTGGACCCACTCCGGCCCTCCGCTTGGGTGTCGTTCACTGCCCAGCCTTGAGGTCTATTTTGAAGCCATAAGAAAAGATGGTTCTGCACCGTGGATGTCTGCGGACTGAGCCACAGGTCCAGGAGAAGCCAGAAGCCACTGCACCCACCCCCTTTCTTGGCCCCCACATTTGAGTGTGACCTAAGGGCCAAGGCACTGGGTGGCAGAGGCTCAAGACAGTTCAGATACTCAGATGATTGAAGAAGGCCCCTTAGAATGAAGCCCCTCTACCTACCCTCCCCAACACATGGCACTTTATGTATTTAAGAGGCCTGGCCGCGGCATGACCTTCATGACAGTCGGCCTTGCTCCACCTGCAGTCTCCGGGACTGCCCTTAGAACCTTGTAGGAGCTCGTCGTTTCAAGGTAGAGTGGAATTTGGAGATCCGGATTTCTCCACACAGTGGCCTAGCGCAGCGCAGAGTACTTGGGCACAGATGGATGTTCGGCCAGTGCACAAAACTAAGTGCGATCCTGGGCTGGGCGCAGGGCCTCTTTCTGCGTGTTTCTCAGCCCTGTTAACATCCGCGGTCCCAATGTGCTTGGCGGTGGAAAGAGGCCCGGCTGCCGCAGGCCTGCCTAAGTAGCCATCTAGCATTCAGGCCGTTCCACCTCTTCCCAGTTATGTTCCAGCCTTGAGCATAGGTATGTTTCACCTAAAATCGGAGTTTCCTCATTTGCAAAAAGTAGACAAGAACGTCTACCCTGCGGGGTTGTGGTGGGAACTGGAGAAAATACTTTCCAAGTGCTACATCGCATTCGCAAATGAATAGGCAGCGTTGTTATCGACTGTTAATTACTGTTTTGAGCAGATGATGCTCCCGCGCTCTTAACCCCCTGACTCTTTCTCTCTCGGCCCCCTAGGGCGGCTGAGCCCGCCGGCCTGCACCCTGCGCAAGCACAAGACCAACCGCAAGCCGCGGACGCCCTTCACCACCGCGCAGCTGTTGGCGCTGGAGCGCAAGTTCCGCCAGAAGCAGTACTTGTCCATCGCAGAGCGCGCGGAGTTCTCCAGCTCACTCAGCCTCACCGAGACGCAGGTGAAGATCTGGTTCCAGAACCGCCGTGCCAAGGCCAAGAGACTGCAGGAGGCAGAGCTGGAAAAGTTGAAGATGGCCGCCAAGCCCATGCTGCCACCGGCTGCCTTTGGCCTCTCCTTCCCGCTGGGCGGCCCCGCGGCCGTGGCGGCCGCCGCCGGTGCCTCTCTCTATGGTGCCTCTGGCCCCTTCCAGCGCGCTGCGCTGCCCGTGGCGCCCGTGGGACTCTACACGGCCCACGTAGGCTACAGCATGTACCACCTGACATAGAGGGTCCCAGGGTCGCCTACCTGTGGCACCAGCCGATTCCTCCGGCCCTGCTCATCTGCAAGCCTCAGGGGCCGCCCCCAGCCAGCCCCCCTGTTCGGCGCCGCCTGGCTCCCCCCCTTAGCACCCCCACTGCTCTGGGTTTCCTCCGTTGCTCCCTGACTTCACTGTCTGAAGTCTCATCCTTTCCCAAAAAGTGACTGGAAGGGCCCATTCTGCTCTTCTAGAATCTAGATCCACCCCTCCTGTTACAGATGCGGGAAACTGAGGACAGAGAGGTTAAGAAATTTATCCTTCTGGTCCCCAGCAGAGTTACTGGTTGGACCAGGAGGCCACTTCTCCGGCATCGCTGCTTCCCGTCCTGACACGAGGCAGGAAAAGCACAGAGAAATTCATGTTTGAAGATTTTGGAAAGGAGAATGGTGGGAGAGAAGAGCGTCCGAAGAAATGGGTCCCGGTCCTTCCACTGGAACACTTAGAACTTCACGGAATCATTTGCTTAGGGTGGGGGGACACACAGATGCATTACAAAGGTAGGTGGAAGGGACCTCTCTGTGACCAATACTAGAAGAAAATTGTAAAATAAAAATTAAAATTCTGTTTCTATTTAACAGTACATTTGCGTGGCTCTCGAGAATCCCTTTGGAAGGGATTGGGTGTAATATACTGTATATTTGAAATTTTATTATCATTTATATTATAGCTATATTTGTTAAATAAATTAATTTTAAGCTACAAGAAGTGATCTCTGTACTGATTTAGTATTTTAGTTGAATTTCACTTCTTGCCATCTCCTCACATACACATACGATCTCTTTTCAGTGTGGCGGGAGCTTTATACCAGCAACTTGCAGAGGTGACAACAGGATATTTAGAGACAGAAGGGGGTGTCTTTTTGAACACATAGGACAGATCTGCATTAGCAAAGTCAAGTGGAGAATTGAAGCAATTACCTAGGATAATTAGGCTCAATTTTCCAATTCACTTTAAGCTGAAATCGACACTTGTTCAGGCGACCCAGAACCTACTCTTTCTTTTTTCTCCCCTTTTAACCTGTCTATGAAAACAAAGCGAATCACCCAAATGGTTTGATGACTGCAGACAGCTAATCCAGACAATTCCCACCCCCGCAAACCTGTTTTTCCCACAGGAGGCCAGGTGGGGGATGGAAGCAGTGCTTCGCGTCTCTAAATCACCCCGCGCCGGTGTAGACCGGATTTGTGGAACTAATTTTGAGCTGCCAGAATGTGAGCGCCTTCACACCCCCAATTACGACCCCTAAAAAAAAAATACTGAAAACGCAGGGCGACCACTTTCAGCCTTGGCGTGTCCTTTGCATGAGCCCTGCCTCCAAACTCACACAAACTTCGTTTTTCTTTTATATAGAAGGTTAAATTCAGGCTTTCCAGGAGAATATATCTGAGCAAGGGCCAAGTTTAGCCTTCTGGGGGGAATTCTGCAAGGATGGTGAAGGCAGAAAATGACCTCTTGGTCGAAAAAGCCTACTATGTTCCAGGAACTGCGCTGTTCTCTTTCGATTTGGGCCCCCTCCCCCGGCTTAATTCTCACCAGATCTGCACATGCCCATCCCCACCACTCCACTTCTGTCCCGGAGTGACCGGCGCCTCCAAACCCCACGCAGGACAGCCCGGGGCAGCCTTTGCGGTGAGGCGAACCATTAAGACAGGAAGCCAGTACATGAATGGTGGTTAAAATCTGAAGTACCTGGCGTTGGACTTGAGGAGGGTGGACGTCCCCACAGACAGAGACCGTTGCGCAGTGTGGAAATCCAGTCGGGGGCGCGCAGCGTAGTTCTAGCCGCAGGGACCAGCGGTCCGCCTAGGAATTCCAAGAGAGAGAGCAGGGTTTTGCGCAGGCACCCTGAGCTGGCGCTGGACACGTTCCAGGGTACCTGGGTCTCGAATCCTTCAGCCTCGGTTGCTCGGGCAAAGATTCCGTTCCCCGTGGCTGGGGCTGCAGCCTGAACTTGTCACAACTCCCCTCCCTAAGGGACGAAAACAAGCTAGCTGCGCAGTGCCGGCCTGTGGCACGAGATGGTCTGGAGGAGTCACTGACCTCTGGGCTTCCAGAAGCTCCGCCAGAACCCGAATCTGGGCCTCTTGGTCACCAAGAACGCAGGGTTAGATCTAAAAAAAGTCTCAGACTCGCACGCCCACGCGGCCCTTTAACGATGTTGAGGGCTGAGGTTCATCGCTGCTTTTTGCAGACGCAGTAAAAAAAAAAAAACCAACAAAAACCAAAAAACAAGCTTTTATCCCCTCTATAAACTAAGCAACTTGAGTAGCCATGCAGAGGATACTCTAGTTCTCACAAATCTTCGGGGTTCCTTTCCTTTCCCGGGAATAGCATTGAACCTGAAGTCAGACAAGCCAGTGTGGCTCATCCCAGCTCTGCCACTGACTGACTGACTCTGGGTAGAGAAGATACCTCCGTTTCTTCGTTCCTCAGTTTTCTCATCTGCGAAATGGGCCTAGGAATTCCACCCCCACCCCCACCCCTCGCTCCCATAATTTTGGAGAAGGGTCAGCGAGTCCCCGTGTAGAAGGGCGCCCAGGGAATATCATATGCATCTGAATTTTCTCGGTTCATGGTGCCTCCGCGGCACTGGAGTGCTTTCAGCGCGCGCGGGATAAGGGGAATGGCGAGGCACGATCGGGTGTCTCCTCCGGCTGGGGCTCCCGGGCCTACTGGCTCCTCGAAACTTGGCAATTTAGGGTTCAGGCAAATTCAGAACAACATAATTGCAGTAATGAGCAAGGGCTCGCGCTCTGCAGACGCACCGCGGCTCCAGGGAGGCGGTAGCTGCAGGCCAGGCTGGCCCCTTCCCCCACCCAGGGACTCAGCGGGAGTAGTAGGGGGCCCAGCTCTGGGACCCCGCCGCGTCCGCCTCCGCCCCCATTGCGGGCCTTGGGTCTGGGTCTCCTTCCAATTCTATGCCTCCCAGTTTTCTCATTTTAATTTCTTTTTGTTCAGCTCTTTCTTTGCCCCCGCCCCTTTCTGTTTCCAAATTCCCTCTCTCGCCCAGGAGTGCGCACAGAAGGTGCTCAATAAATGTTTGCTGGGTCAGAGCGGCGCACTGGTGTGGGGTAAGGGCCCTAAGCAAGGCACTGCCGGTCCAGCGGGAATTGGCGGTGCGATTCTGGGCACTGCTTTTCGTCCACTCCAGCCCTTCAAACTCGACTTTTTGTTTATCAAGCAAGGGCGGAGTGGGTAGGGGGTTCTCAGGCCGGGTTCTTTACGGATCATTTTCCTCCTCTGGCAGGCAACACCGGATCAGTCACGCGGAGCCTGCACCTATTGCGTCCGCAGGAGCTCCCGCACACGCCGCGTCCCAACAACCCCAGGAGATTTTTTTTTTTTTTACAAGGGAGGGGACTGTGGTCCAGAGAGGTTAGACGATTTTCCCACGTCACGGAGCCAATAAAAGGCAGAGTAGCGATTCGAACGCAGATTGCGCTGCAGAACCCACGCTCTTCCCGCACTGCCCCGCCCCCTCTCCTTGAGGGTCGCGTCCTGCCAGTGCCGCTGTTTGCCGCGGTACAAGGCCTCCGAAACGCGCCTGTCGCTGGAAAGCGGGCCGGCCCCAGCTCTAGGAATTTAACTCCTTCCGGTTCTGACCGCGAGCAAGCGCAGTCCCTTGGGGGGAAGAGGGCACCTCACCTGCCCTGCACACCGTCTGTGAAGGCGTTTTCGTTTTGTTGGGGAGGAGACTGAAGCTTCAGTCTGCAAACTGAGTTTCTCACCACGCCGGCAGGACCAACGGGCCCGCGGTCCCTGGTGTGGAAGCTCGGGCAGGGAGGAGATAGATTACCCGGGCAGCAGGGACCTGGGGCGTTCCTAGCCCCGGGCGTAGGCCGGCGGGGGCCGGGCGGTCGGGGATCTCTGAGGCTGGGGTGGGGCCGGAGAGCGCACGCCTACAGGGCCTTGTTTTAGGGTTCGTTTCTCCGCTCGCTGACCACGGGGCTGAAGGCCCAGGTCGCGCCGGAAGCCCAGTGAAGACAGTGACTTACGAGGCGGGGGTGGGGGTGGGGGCTCCGGTGCGAATCTTAGGGCTGTAAAGCTGTGAACGTGCCTGAACCCCCACTCCCCACCACCCCCTCACGCCCCGAAATATCCCCCGTAGTGACCCGCGGCCCGGAGGTGAGCCGGCCCGGCCCCGGCCTGCGCCCTGCCTGGAGCCCTCGGGGGCGCAATGGGAAGCGGCGAGGAGAGGCCTCGGCCGCCTTTCAACTTGGCGGCTGGCGCCGGCCTGGCCGGGCCTCCGGGGCCGTGCGGCCTTCTCAGCTCCGTCCCCGCCCTCCCAGCCACTCGCACCAAGGCGCGGCCCGCACACTCCCCCAGCCCGGCGGTCCCCGCAAGCACCTTAACCTGCCCCCCACCCAGGACCATTCTCCAGAGCGCCTCGGAGGGCTCACTCCAGACTCTGGGATTTCCTTCCGCTCCCCCGACAACTCCCCTTCCCGCAGCGCACAGCACCCCTGCTCCAGGCTAGGAGGACCCTCTCTCGGCTCAGACCTGCCTCCTCCACAGCGCCCTCCCGCGGTCCCGCGGCCCCATAGCCCCGGCTCTCTGCAGCGCCTGGGGGCCTGATGCTGGACTCGGCTCCCTCTGCTACAGAGAGCACCTACCACCCATATACTCACGCGCGCGCAGACGCACCGCACCGACCAACACACATCACCAATGCATGCGTACACGGCGCAACGGCATGCACCGCAACAAACACATCTAACACAAAACCAACACAACATATGCAACACGTGCACAACCAACACACAGACACCCAACACACATCCAAACAACATACACTATGCACACAAACACAAGTAATACACAACACCAGCCACACAAACCAACCGATACACATACCCAAACAATACCTTCCAAACACATGCAGTGCAACACACATCACGTATGCACACACACGACCAAATGCAGACACCCAACCACACACAACCAACATAAGGAGCACACACAAAACTAACATACACACTCGATCAACACACACATTCCAATAAACACACAACCCATAGATAGAGGCCGCCACACTGACACCCCTACAGTTCTGCCACCTAGGCCTGGTGACACTGGCAGGCACACATAATCTTGGGGGTGGGGTGGGGAGACCCAGAGATAGACATTGACTGGGGGGAGCTAAACCCTGAGAAATGATGTACGGAGAGGCCCAGACGAGCCACTGGAAGACCTGAGGAGAATGGGCTGCGTGCTCACTGTGTGCAGAAGGACTCAGGGGGAGCGTGTGGGAGTCTGGTCCCCCTGCCTGTGCGTGCAGTCAGTCCCAAGATGCAGACCTCTCACTGGAAGGCAGTGAGTGTCCCTTGAGGGATCCCTGGGGGCTTCCTTACAAGAACCCCTGGAGGCTTAAGCTCTCCTTTCTCCTTCTGGGGCTTCTCCTCCGCAATTACCACTCCATCCCTCTTGCACACCCACCTCCTCCTGCCTCTGCAGAGAGTCCTGAAGCAGTCAACACACCCAGGGTTAGCGTGTGTCCCAACATCTGCCTCAAGTCTAATCACCTGATCTTACGAATCCTGTTTTTGGCACTTATTAGCTGTGTGACTTTGGGTAAGTTACTTACCCTCTCTGAGACTCACTTTCTTCATATGTGAAGTGTGGAGTCATGAGGACAATCTTTGTATTATGGGTAGAAAATGAAATGTCCTTGAGATGTTTGGCACTGCCAGCGTTCAATGTTAATGATGACTACTTAAAAGAGACGGTCGGGCGGGGGTGAGTGTACCTCCCTGGAGACTCCGAAAGACAGTTTCTGCCGAATCTAGGTTTCTGCCTCTCCAGTGGTGATCTCTAGCAAGTTAGTACACCCTCCGGCGGGGCTTTACATTCTGCCCCTAAAGCGTGGCTCTTCTCTAGGGACGGACAGCACCGCAGGAGGCGTGCAATAAAGACGTGCTTTCAGGGCAGTTAAAGCGAATTCAATCCCCCGTTCTTAATTCGGGGCCTGAGTGGGGGTAGATGGAAGGAAGGGCCTTTGCTCCCCATTTTACAGGAGGCTCCAGGCCCGTGCCCAGAGGAGGTTGGATCTCAGCCAGCGCTGCGCGACCACAGGGGCCGCCTCCGTCCACCCCCAGTCCCTGCTGTGGGAAACGGGGTTGTGATCTGGCTGGGGGTCTCCTCTCCAGCGCGCGCGCAGGGCGCTGCAGGCAAACACGCCTCTGCAGGCTGTTTTTGCCGGGTTTACGTGGGGTGGGGTGGGCTCAGTCTCTGCGCCAGTCCGAGCTCCACGTCTCACACTCCTGGCACCTTCCGGATTCCCACGCGGAGCCCTGTCCCTTCGTCGCCGCTCAGGTGAGCTGCCCTGAGGGTAGGCTGGACTCTGGCGTTTTGGGGATGCCACTTAAAAAGATGCTCCGTTTTCTCTCTGATGACTCCGGGTGGCGCGGGGCTCCTCCACGGAAGAAACGGCCATTGGCAGGACCACACCGACTGGAAGCAAATGTTTGGGGCAGGCCGAGGCACCCACGTCTCAGCTCTGAGACTCAGGCTCCACTTCTGTTAAATAGGCGTAACAACGACTCCTGGCAGCGCTGGAAGGGAAAAGGCTCCCCCTCCCCCGCCCCCATTCTGTTGGTCTGTTACGTCACTTGCGTTCCCAGCTTGGGGGAGGGGAATCCCAGCAGACCTGCCCCTCCGGATGAGGCTGAGCCCTTGCGGACTCCAAGGTCAGCGCAAGAGTTCCCCGTGAATTATGCCAACGAACTCTCACTATCTGACAGGTGCGCGTCGTTGATATCCCGCTTCGCAGACCAGGAAACAGAGGCAAAGAGCTGAAGGGCTCCAGTGAGGTCGCACCGCAAGTGAGAGCTGGAGCAGGGCCTCTTACCCAGGCCGACTTCTCTGGGCGCAGCGGCCACCTACCCTCTCGGAGCCTCAGGCTCCCGGTCCGGGAATGGAATCGCTCCCAGGCTGGTGCCCAGGAAGCTGCGGGTGACTTAAATGGAAATGCGCCTTTAGACGCTGGCGCATCAGAAATGAGGGATGGGATGGCCACAACCTCACTCCTGGTCCTTGACCTCAAGGTCCCTCTGGCTACTTGGAAGTCAGGAAGTTCCAGTCCCCAGAGGGGCCTGGGGAAGGGGGCCAGTCTGAGGCCGGGGGAGTAAATGGGGCAGACTCAGAGGGGTGTTCTTGTCCTTGTCCTCTCCCCACGACTCGAACGCTGTTATAACTCATATTACAAGCAAGGAAACCAAGCCACTGGGCAGGGAAGTGTCTTGCCAGAGGTCACACAGGTGTCTAAGACCAAATCTTTGTTCTCCGCTAACCATCGCTGCTGCCTTGGCTGAACACAGAAAACCCTCCAAATGTTTGGCCGACCAGACGAGCCTGGTTGTCTAGGCTGCGGCGCCTGGCAGAGCCCTCCTCCGGCTTCGGTCAACGCCGGCAGGGCTGCCTTGTTCCGGGCGCTTGGCGCAGCCCTAAACCCACGTCGTGCGACTCGGAGAAAACCAACTGTTGCTGATTAGGAGATGTACCATTGTCACCAGCGGGGTCCCTCGGAGGCCAGAAAACTGAGACTCGAGAGGGCCGTGCTAGTCGACCAAAACCAAAGAAAGTCTAGGCAGAACCTAGACTAATAAACAAGGCTCCCCATTGTAGTCCAGCGTTCTTTTATAAGCTGATTGAATGGCATTGAACGAGACTAACACACTAACAAATAAATAAGAGTTTAAGGGAGAGATGAATACATGGTCAGGGGAGGGCGGGAGAGAACATCGGCGCCGATGAGAAGCACAGCACAAATGGTCAAGGTGGACTTCCCTGCAGAGGCGGCCTGTGAGCCAGGTGAGGAGGAGCCTGGAGTTCCGTGAAGAGCCAAGGGAAGACTCTGTCCAGGAGAGGAAGTGGAAAGTGCAAAGGCCCTGGGGCAGGAACGAGGCTAGCCAGGCTGGAACCGGCCTCTGGTGAGGTTAGAGCAGGCGACCTGCAGAGTCCGCTTGGAGTTTTTGGAAGCTTTCGGTGGCCAAGTCGGAGGGGTGGCTGGGCCCAGTTAGAGTGGAAGTGGTGGCGCCTGGACCAGGGTGGCCTCCGGAGAGATGCTTTTTCTTTGGCGAACTCTCCTTTCTTCTGTGCTGTCCCCCCCACCACTATACCACCAAAGGGGCAAGAGGGTTTCTGAGATACTTCACCCCAGGTCCCAACAATGTTTCTCTCTCCCAAGCCTACTCAGAAGGAGACCCCATGCCCAGGGGCCCAGCTCCCTCCCTGGAATCCCCCTGAACTTGGCCTTGCCAGCTGGGCCTCAGCTGTGGGGTGGAGTCCCCCCCGCACCCCCTCCCGAAGCTCCCAGCTCCGCTTCTGGCCCCTCCCTCTGACGCCCGAAGCTCCCACAGCACAGCTGTGCAGCAGCTGTGCAGGGTCCCTCCAGGCCTTTACTTCTGGAGTGCAGCCGCCCTCAGGGCCTGCCCCTGCCCATCTCCCACCCTAGGAAACTGAGGCCTGGGCCGAATCCAGAGAAGGAAGGAAGGGGTTGCGAGGTCTGGGTGCCCGACCCCTGATGAGCCCGGGACCCGGCAGTCCTCACAGGAGCTGGGAAACAGAGGTCGGGTTATTAGGCTCCTCCCGCCGCACTCAGGAGCGCTCTGCCCGTCAAAGAAGTGAGGGGGTCCGCCCGAGGTCACACAGCCAGGCCAGGTCCCACCCCGCCGTGGCAGGCTAGGCGCCCGGCGCACAGAATTTAAGGGTGCACCCACTCTCAGGGTGTGCAGGTGCTGGGGAGGGGGTGGCGCCTGGAGGCGAGCGACAGCACCCAGAAACGGAAGGCCCTTTCTCGTCAATTATCGGACTGGGTGCCTCACACCTGCTACCTTGGTGTCATTTATGGTGCCCGTGTAAGGGGGATGGAACCCGAGTCTGTGCCGCCCCCAAGGCTTGCTTCATGCTTGAGCACACCTGTCAGTCTCCTCCCCGCTTGTGAGCTTTGACAGAATTCTGACCTCACTCTCTTCACGCCGGGCTCGCTCCATGGGACCTGCTCTCAGAAGGACCCCGCTTCAGGGGTTTAATGCCGAAGTCACCATCTTAAAGTTCTTAGTAATTTTATCTTTGAATTTATGTTTCGTAGGTGATATCCGATGTACTGCGGGCTTAGACCTGGCTTCCGATGCCCCCTGGGATGGTTTTGGGCTGCATGCTCCCCTGTTCCATGGTGACCCAGGCAGGTCCCACCCGGTGACAGCTGCTGTCCTCCACTGGCGGGGCGTGGGTGCCAGTGTGGGGAGTGATAGAGTGCGGTGCACGCATCCTGTGCATTTCGAGGCGGCCATGGTGTTGACACAGATCAGTGGGCAGTCTGGTGCGGGTGGGCCTCTTGCCCACCCCTGATGCAGGTGCCTAGCACATCCCAGCAGAGAGACTGCAGTACCCTTGGGGGTCACCCATCTGCCATCGGTTGGGGCCATAGGTCCGAGGAACAAGGAGGTGCCTGACTCAGCCTCCCTGCTGCTGGTTAGACCTAGTGACTGGCAGCAGGGGAAGCCTGGCAGCTGGTGGGCTGGGCACTTGCATGCCATGTCACAGTTTGTGGTCCTAAGTGCCAAGGAGGATCTGCACCTGCCTGCCAGTACCCCCTTGCGTGCACGAGGGAGTGGGATGTTAAATAGCACGTAGAAAACCCACGGCAGGTTAGGAGTGAGAGTGCAAAACACGAAAAGCTTTCTGTGTGAGTACTTTTAACAGCACTTCCCCTGCTTTTCGGACAAGGGACTGTGCATTTCACGTTGGCACTGGACCCCGAAAGTTATGTGGCCAGCCCTGCCCCCACGTATTGGGTGGCTTGTGGGGGTTTCTTCCTTGGGGGCCCGATGCCACCGACCTGGTCAGCAGAGCTGAACCTCCAGGGGTCTGGATGCAGGGAACAGAACCCTTCAGCTAATAAACAAGGCTTCATAAAATAGGGCGCCTCTGTCCCCGGGGACCCCGGCTTTACGAGGAGGTACTCTTGGCGGCACCAGCAGGAACTGCTGCCCAGTTCGGCGTGACACGTCTGTAGCAGGGGCTCTGGAAGTTCCAGGCGCAGAGTCAGAGAGCTGGAGGGGCTCATAGACAGCCAGCTGTAGGTACACATCCTGACGGGCCAGAGAAGGAAACTGGAGCCCAGGGAGAGGCGGTCTTTGCTTTTGCTAAATGTTCCCCTTTCATCAGGAGTCCCGATAGAATGGTCCTAAGACCCCGTCGGCTTGCCGGCTGGTCAGTTCTGCCTAGTTCTCCATGGCAGCTGTGGGAGGGAATCTTTTAAAAGCCTACATCTGACCCCTTCACTCCCCAGCTCTTAACCTTTCAATGACTTCCCACCTTGCTCTCAGTAAAATGCAGGGTCCATACAGTCCCCAAGGTCCCATGTGATCTTATTCCCCGCATCCTGTGACTTTCCCAGTTATTCATGCCAGGCCTGCTCCATGGGCCTCCTAACTGTCTCTCAAGCCCAGCGCACACGCCTGCCCCAGGGCCTTAGCACTTGCTGCTGCCCACCCCGGAAATGGTTTCCCCCTAGGTATTTCACGCCTCTCCCTCCCACAGGTTTCTGCTCCAGAGTCTCAGAGAAGCTTCTCAGACTCTCCTTGCGTAAAACTCTCTGCTGTCACTTTGTGCTCACTCCTAACCTGGCTTTGCGGTTCTTCACATAAATCACTACCTGGCCCAGACGATGCGCTTTTATGGTCCTTTATGCTCGTTTCTCCCTCACTTGACTCCTGGCACCATGAGGGCAGTGACTTGGTACAGTCTACCTGCTGAATCCCCACCTCCTAGAAGTGCTCCGTGCTTCCAGGGCTTCGATGTTTATTAATCGAGTGAAGGATGACGTGTCTTACATAGGAGGGGCGGACGCTCTGAGATGCTCTGTGGGGCTCTGGGTTCCCCCCAACCCCGGGTCCTGGGGAAGCAGCTGCAAGGGCAAACTGGGTCCCTTGACTTGCTCCCCGCGCTCAGTCTCTGCCCTCACTGCCGCCTGTGTGTTTCAGGAGGCCGCAGGGCCTGGATGCCCAGGAGAGAGGGAGGTGGGCGCCGAGAAGCCGGTCCTGGCAGCCCCCAGAACCCCGATGTGGCGGAAAATGGTAAAGGAGGAAAAGCCGGCCACCCTGTCCATGCCGGCCGGCCTGCTCTCGCTCATGTCCTGCTACTTACCTGTCCTGAGCTGAGGCAGGGCCCCTTGGGATTCAAAGGTGGGGCAGGCTCTGGGTGACAGTGCTTCCTGAGCAGGGACGGCAGGGCAGTGCCCGTCTCTGGCACCAGGAGGCTGGGTAACCCCCACTTCCATTCACTGGATGGGCAACCCCGGTCACCTTGCTGTCCTCTCTAGTGACCAGTCATTCCATCTGCACGAGGGGCGTTGCAATCACCGCCCCTCTTGGCACGGGTGTGAGGATTAAAGGAGTTGATGCATGTGACGTGTTTGGAATAGTGACGGGGACTCCAGAAGCCAGCACAATTCTCAGGTTCCTGGGACTCAGAGAGCAGAAAGCCTGAGGTTTCGGCTCCTTCCTGCTGCCTCCCCCCCCCCCCCCCCCCCCGCCCCCACACCAGCTCAGTTCCAACCAGGTGGGAGAGAGCAGAGAGATGGGGAAACCACGGGAGAAGGCTGCACAGACGCCTGCACTGTCACCTAGTGGACTCTCGCCTGGTGGACCCTCCCCACAGACCAGGGGGGCTGACACAGCAGGCTAACCCGTCCCCGCCTGGAGACGCTCAGGGACTTGCCCAAGGCTGCACAGTGAGGGCCAGGCGTTTGGATTCTGGGGCTGGCGCTGTATTCCATGACGTTTGCGGTTTGCGACGCTTTCCTCGGATCTGCCTTCTGAATTTGAGCTGCTGCCCCCCCGCCTTTTTTTTTTTAATTACTTGGGTGAGCTGGAGCCTTAAGACATAATAGTGAGTCGGACCCTGTTTTATTGCTGATCCTGGGCCAGGGCATCGCCTTGAACTCCACGGCTCTCGCTGAAGCGTTCTCTAAGCCCTGTCCCCAGTCCAGGGTGCGTGGCAGCCAACGAAGGACAAAGATTTCCCCCAGAAGTGCTCAACAGGCAGGTGGGTGCAGGAAATCCAGCCAGGGTGGCATTAGGATCAGAGTCATTGAAGTCGTTAGCATCTGAGCACTTTCCTGTGTATGTGATGGCGGCGGGGGCGGAAGAGCGATTTCTGTTTGCTGAGCGCCTACTGGGCCCCTCCCTCAAATGCCTTAATTTAACGTTCACGTCAGGGGAGTGGTGGGGGGTATGGGGGGCGCAGTCCAGTCCTTGCTGTTCAGGGTCTGCTGGAACGCAGCAGCGCCGCTAACTCAGTGGCTCAGGGTCCCACAGTGAGGGAGCCAATATTTGGAATTCATATTAGGTTCTGTGTGATTCTAAGGCGCATGTCCCGTCAGCCCACCCACACTTGCTCCAAGTGCCCTTTTAAGTCATTACTGAGCTCTGAGAGCGCTCTGGAGGCAATTGAAAACATACAAATCAAAGAAAAAGTTTTAAGAAGCAAGATATTTTTTTTTTTAAAGCAAACAGAAAACAAACAAACCCCAACTCTCTCCTGCTGTTGATGGTTTTCACTGGAGAAACAGTTATTATAAAGAAACAGAAACTCTTAAAACCAGCCTTTGGACTTGTTAATAATGGGCTGGTTAAGAGAATGCTAATGAAATGTTATTAGTTTTTTTTCTTGTTAAAATCTCATTTCAAATAATTCCATTCGTCATTTTTTTCTTTTTAACAGGGAATGAAAACAAATGTTTTCCAAAGCTTCAAACCCAAACCTCTGTGTGGGTTTCTTGTTCGGAGACAAATATTCCACGTCTTTTCCCAGCTGGGAATTCCCTCCCCCAGGCCCCTCTGTTCCTCCAAGTCCCACAAGTCCTGCTGGGCCAACTTTCTCCTCCCCAGTCCGCAGATGCTAGTCCCGTCCTGACAGCATCAGAGACCTGGGTTCGAATCCAAGATTCTTTTTCAGAAACCATCAAAATGTTAGTTGTGTTTCAAGAGAAGCCATGCTTATATACATTTTCCCTGTCGATAAGCACAGGGTTCTTAAGAGTATAGTTCCGCTCTTCTCCCCGGAGACTATCGTTTTTTTAAAAGTTGTTCTTAGAATTAATTTTGATTTTTTAATAAAAAAGCAAGTTCCTATGGCTTTAAAGGCCCAGTGGTTCTGAAAGGCTTACAGTGAAAGAGGGCGACCTCCACTCTGCTCCCCGCCTTGCTCGGTTCTTCTGCCCAGACGCAACCATTTCCGACGTCTGGTCGTTTCTTCTGCCATCGTCTGACCTCTTCCTAAACAACATTTCTGCACTGATAATCCTTGGTTGCTCTACATCGAATGTTACTGATGGACTTTCTACTACGCAGGTAAAGATTTGCTTTTACGCTGGATCCCGCAACGACCCCCGCAATTCTATTTTTTTTTTTTTTTGGTTAAACCAATATTGTTCTTATTATTATTACTGCGTAGTGTTCACTAGTATGGTAACAGTCGTGCCACCTAGCACGCCAACTTGAATTACATTTCTTGTCTTGTATAACTTTTTCTTTGTCCTGGAGTTGATCGTCGCATTTACATTCTCTGCAGCTTCCTATGTGGCTGTTATTAATTCATCTCTTTATTCTCTGAGAAGCGGAAGCTCTTCTGGGAGAATTTACACACGCCCGGTAATGTCTCCATCCCATTGGCTTCCTCCTTGGAGTCATTGCTCCCAGAGAACGTTACTCTCCTACCACCGTTTGCCCTCCCGGCCAATGCCCGGCTGTCAGCCTCGAATGTCTCTTCCCTTTGTCTCTTGGCTGGATGAGACCCCCGATGTTCTGGGTTCCGGGCCCTTCTTTTGTTCAGTTTATTTCCTATCCTTGTGGCGTGGTCTCTCCCGGTAGCTTCCCAAGGCTGCATGGGACATAAAATTTCCCAAATCTGGCCTGTCTGGGATGCTCTTCAGCTGGCTCTCACACTTCGACAGTAGTTCGCTTGAGTGTGGAATTCTAGCTCCTTCAACCAAGAACCTCCGCACCGTTCTCTTCTCACGTGCACGTGCTGTGGGTAGTCTGCTGTCATTTGATTCCCTGTTCCAGGCACTGTCCCAGCTGCCCCAACGCTGCTTTTCAGCACGTCACTGTTACCTCAACAGCTTGTCCCTCACTCGGGGATAGAGCTCCTGCCCAGACCCACTCACTGTTGAATGCTCCGTTTCTACACAATCCCTGACACACGGGGGCTTAATAGATCCTGGCTAAGTGAATATACTAATGTTATCATCACTATAAGACTGCACGATGGAGAATGTTAAAAAACCCTCTACCGAGATGGGCAACGAAGGGGAAGGGGCTAAGAACTGTAGACTGACAGTCGTAGAGTTAGTTACGGGATGTAAGGCTCAGCACAGGGAAGGTAGCCGACACGGCAGTAACGGCTGTGTGCGGGGACAGGTGCCTACGTGGCTTCGCGGGGCGATCCCTCCTCTGGAAGGTGTTTAAACGACCAATAACGATGTCGTGCACCTGAAACTAATGTAATGTTGTGTATCAACTATAACTAAAATCTTTTGTCTTATGAATAGAGAATTGTATACCAGATTTTGTATTTGTGAGCCGGTGACCCTTTGTCGATCAGCACCCCACCCCGCCCCGCCCCCAGCTCCCCCTAGTCTAAGCTCCTTCAGGCCCAGGGCCACTGCCATTTCCTTGGGAACAGTGACCTCCTAGGTTGCCCACCTCCTACCCTGGCCACAGGCGGGACAGGAAAGATCAGAGGCCCCTTCCCCCCAGCCCTCCCAGGCGGTCCCCCTTCTTCCCCGTGGGCTATTTCCAGACCCAGGCCTGGGGCCCTTGGGAGCCCCACACCCAGGTTCTGGTGTGACCCCGTGCTGGTCTCCATGACGGGTCCAGGCTGGGGCTCTCCCGATGGACACGAAAAGGTCAGGAGTCTGAAAACATAGATATTCTGGCCGGAGCCCCGCCATCACCCCTGGAGGGGCTGTCTTGGTGGAAAGGCGTTTCTTTCTTTCTTTTTCTTCTTTCTTTCTTTCTTTCTTTCTTTCTTTCTTTCTTTCTTTCTTTCTTTCTTTTTTTGCGTGCAGATTATCTGAGAACTGCTTGGCACTTGGGAATTTTCCGTTGGCGCGAGCCGAGCCTACCGGTGCCAAGAAAGGAGGGCAGGAATATCAGAGAAAATGGGCCCCGCTTTCCTGCCAGTCTCAATTTGGGAGACTTTTTCCATCCTCGGGGCCATTTGTGAGAAATCAAGCTCCGAGGCCTTCTAGGGAAAATCTTTGGACTTTTTATTCTCCAGTGTGGAAATTCTCCCCATTTGAATATTCAGCGGTGACATGAGAAGGGCACAGGGCTGGGAGGCCAAGAAAGCTGTGTGCACTTATTTGTGTGTGTGCGCGCGCGCGCGCGTGTGTGTGTGTGTGTGTGTTTCTCTCTTTTATGACAGGACAGGGAAGCAGCATGGTTTCTGTGCCGAAAAGACTTCACCCAGCTGTGGCTCCGTCCCCAGTGCAGCATGGATGGGCACGCCACTCCGTCTCTGGGGCCCGTGTCCTGCTGCCCCGGGTCATGGTGACGAGTGGCTGTGAACTCTATGCTGGCCCTCTGTGTGATGAGGGGTGCCCCATGTCAATGCCCGCCCACCACCTTATCCAGCCCGATATTTCACGTCTGGTTTAGTAACGTCAGGCCCCCTCCCAAGGAGACGCCAACTTCCTGCTAGTGCAATATGCGTGGCCAGTCCTGGAACTTTTGGGACATATTGTCCGTCTCCAGCCCGAGCAGACCGAGCACTTCCCCAGTTGGGTCCTGCTGAAATTGACCCTTGACTCTTGGCCCGATGCTAGGAGGGGGCGAGGGACAGACCTGGCGGTGGGTGGCTATTGCGTTGTAAGTCATCCGTTCTCACTGGAGGCTTCCGCATAGTCTTCAAGCAAGAGACTCCTAAGACCTTCTAACAAGGGCATGGGCCACTCTGTGGGGCCCGAGGGTTCAAGGGGCTTTCCAAGTTCTCGGCGATACCTGCGCGGGCGCCTCTAGTTCAAGACTCAAACCCTGGCGCTGGCATAGGAGACTCGCCAGGCCGAGAACGCAGCCTTCCCTGAACTTCTGCCACCTGACAAGGACTCTCGTGCTCGGTCTTCAGCTCAGCCTGTCCTCCAGCTGCAGAGATGAAAGTCTTTGGAACTCGGCCAAGGGGAGCCTCTGGCGTCTGCACGTGGCTTTTAATTGGTGATTAATCGATCCGAGCCTGTCGTCTTCTCCTTCTACTTCATCAGCAGCACTAAGTCGACGGGTTTTAGAGCTGCTGCCTCTCCTGCGCCCCTGAAACCTCAGCAACATTGCACAGGTGAACGCGCCTTCCTCCAGCCTGAGTATTATCCCCAGTGACACAGGCGGGGTCCTCAGCGATCGCCCGGCACACAACTCGCCGGGACCTCTGCCCGCCGCCCTGTGTTTGGCCAGAGCCAACCCGAAATTCCATCCTGAGGATCTGTTTCCTAAGACTAGTCTTGGTACCAGATGTGTCGGGTTGGGTTCCCCATTTTCAGAGCCCCAAAAGGGACTCTTGTCAATTGATATGTTGAGGGAATTCTTTCTGACGAAGAGAGAGATGAGAGAGAGAGAAGGACGGGGCAAGGGACATGACTTGGCAGGGATGTGGGTTGAGCTGAAGCCTGGCCTTCACTGGATCCCATGGGGAGCTCTGGACAACCTCATGCGGAGCGGTGGACGCGACTCTGTATACACAATATTAGTCAGAAATTGGCTGCAGGCGGGCCTCGGCCGGCGTGGGGACAGGGCGTAGCTCCTCAAATGCAGTCCAAAAAATGGAAGGCAGTGCTCCAGAGACGGGGCAGCTAGAGTCCTTAGCAGCCGCCATCGCCGCCGTGAGAGGGAGGGGTGCCCACCCTGCGGAGTCGGCACCTCCCCCACCTGACCTCTGAACTTAGGCTATTCAATTCTCTTGTCTTCTAACGTCAGTGTCTTCATGAGCACTTCCGATTTTTGTCTCAGAAACCCTGAAATGAAGTGCACCTCGTCAAAGGGTGACCGGAAAAGCGGGATGGAAATAGCTTTGACTCAAGAGTTGTTTCTCGCTGTTCATGAAAAGCCACTTTCATTGCTTCACAAAGCGCTTGCGAATCTCGACTCAACCGATCCCATGGCAGCCCTGTTGTGGGGGGTGAGGGGTCCTCACTGTGCCCTGAGGAGTGACGTGGCTATTCCAAGGCCACGAAGTGGGTAGGTGGCAGAGCCAGAGAGAGAAGCCAGGGCCCAGCACCTTCCATCAAGCTGACCATCAGCTTCTACATCCTCATGTGGGGGCTACCATTTGATCTTAGATGCATACGTTTTCCTTCATTCCGAGGAAAGTCCAGGCTAGCGTGGAGTAGGATTTTCCTGAACTGTAATCTAATATTTTAGAGTTACAGACGTGCCTGTAAATATACTTCTCCATTCGCAAACGGGGGATGGCCAGGGAGTCAAAGAACAGTCTGCTTCTCGGGCCCCATGTCTGTCCAGCCCTTTCTGGGTTTAAATCAAGGGTTGCTTTCCCCCGACTGGAGGAGAGGGCTGGATGCTTAGATGAGTGGAAACATTTGGTGCCGTCAGCAGCTGACAGCTGTCTGGCAGCGCCCGTGGAGCGGATGGGCTCCGCGCACAGTAGGCAGGTTTCTCAAAGTTCTCCATTTGGAGACGGGCAAGGTGGGCTGGCCAAGAAGCTGTCTCACGGGCGCCGCACTGTGTGAGGCTGCAGATCACTACGGTGTCCCCTTGACACTTTCCGCCTTCAGGTGGGGCTGGTACCTGTCGCTCCCCACCTCCAGGCGGTGGAAAACTACAGACTTTAGCCACCGGACCATGGCACTCCCTCCTACTCTGGCTGGTTAGCTCCTCCACTCCTGTGACCTCCCTTCCAGTCAGGACCACATCTTGAAGTTCTTTTCTGGTCCCCCCAGACCATGTCTTCCCGAAGCTCACAACGCTGAGATTTGAGTCTCCGCCCGGTCACGGTCCCAGCAGCCCATTTTGATTCTCTGCATTGGCCTCATCATCGCCATCATTTTCTTAGGTTTTGTGTTTAACGTCCATCCTGCCCGCACAGTGTAAGTTCCATAAGGGCAGAGACTGGACCTGTCTCGTTCCCTGCTGCGTCTCTAGTGCCCTGCCAAACAGTAGATACTCAGTAAATAGTCAGTGCAGGGAAACCTTATGCTTTGCATCCGAATGCTTGGACCCTGCACCCCCACCCCCCAGGAGGCAGGCAGTGCGACAGGCGAGGAGACAGGCTGGACAGTAGACGATTCTTCCAGAAGTGCACTGCTGACACTCCCCCACTCCCCCTGGAACGGCACCGATGTGGGGCCCCCCAGCCCACGCCAGGCCCTGCCTCAGCTGGGGACCCCCGACCATCATTCTGCAGAGAGTAAACCCAGACATGCAGTGGATGGTCAGCCAGGAGGAGGTTCACGGACGCTTTCTGATGGACAAAGTGTCACCTGAGAGAAGGGAGGCATGAATAGGACAGTGCCCGGGCTAAAACTATGTCCACTGTGTCCACTGTGACATCTCAGGATGACACTGGTGAACCCAGGAGAGCCCAAATCACTGCAGATGAGCAAGACACCCTGAGAGGCGTAGAGATCTGTGGCCTGTGGATGGGCAGCCACTCTAGACCGCGTCTGTCAGGTCCAGGGCGACCTATCTCGTCGTCGGAGAATGATGGTCTTTCAGGGGGCAGGAAGCAATGTGTGTTCGAGTACAGAGGAGGGACCCCCACCGTGTACATGGGCCACGTTGATTTCTCCACGTATTTCCCCATCCAGTTACCACCTAACCGTCCACCTCCAAGTCTCCCCAGAAGATCCAGGGAGACTTGCATGCCCTTGACATCCAACCTGGCTGAAAACAGAGCTGAGAAGAAAACTCAGTTCGCAGAGGAAACGGGGAGGGGGGGGGGGAAACCCTAGGCAGGTGGCGGACCTGACCCACAGATGTGGACGGCAGGGCTCAGCAGGCTTGGCAGAGGTGGCTTGTAGACCCAGTCCTGGCCTCTCACCAGGTCTGAGGGACCCACGGCCAGGCACAGGGTGCCAGGGGGCCACCAGGTAAACTAAGCTGGCGGGTGCTCAGAGCCAGGGCCTGATCAAAACGGACACGATTGCTTCTGGTCCCGAGGTGGAAAGGCACCCCCCGGGGGCTCAGGATGACAGGGTGTGCGGTCACGGGCGGCGGCCTCGCCAACACCCTCGCAATAACAGCTGCGGCATCCCCAAACGCAGGCAAAGGCCCCGCAGCAAGATGAAAGCCGGTGACCCTTTTTGAGTGCGGGTGGGCAGCAAGTGAGATCAAATTTAGAGTATTTAGGAGAACAGGTAGACTCCAGGTCTCCCAGGGCTCCTCCATCCGTACTTTTCCTCTCAGCTGGGCTTCGGATACAACCGGGGGACGGTCCCCAGAGTTCTGTTTTATGCCGCTAACCAAGTTCTGCGGTATAGTCACCCACACTGATCTTTTTAAATCCTTGCATCCACCCCGTGAGGTAAGTATTATTGACTGTATTTTCAGTGGCAGACAAGAGGACGAAGGAACTCGCCCAAGTTACCCAACTACTAAGTAATGAACTTGAGTTCCAAACTCAGGGCGGCCTGACCCCAAAGCCGTGACCTTGCCCCTGCGCCGGCTGGCCCAGATCCTGCTCTCCCAGGTAAACAGGCCCGGGAAAGGTGAGAACCGAAGCTCGTCCTAACCTGACAAAATGGCGGCCACGCGGCTTCCGTCTGGACGCCGGGGCCCACTGCCTCACTCCGCTCGTCCCTGGGAACCCATGGAACAGCCTGTTCTTTTGGCTGGAAGGAAATCAAGATGAATTTCAATGTTTTCTAACCAGGCCTCACCCTTCTCACTCTCGCCTTTGTTTGGAGATCTGTAGTTTTCCAAACCCGATCCCCCTGATTGACTGTGGGCATCTGCCAAACACATCTGGAGAGGAGGAAGTCCAGGAGAACAGTCAGTCATCCAGGTGTTGGGGAGCCCCAGCCAGGGGGTCATCCACGGTCAGCTGGGCAGCCTCCTGGTTGGTCGAGGCCTGGCCCTCCCCCTTATCTTTGGAGCCTTCCTCCTGAGGACAGGCAGGGAGGGGGAGGCTGGGCGGGGGGCGGGGAGGGACTGGGCCAAACATTTGGAAACGCTTGCCTTGCAAAGACTCAGCCAAAAAAGGAGATTTAAACACTTTTTCTACCCACACAACTCAGGAAAGCTTAGCTTGGAATGTCCTAATTTGTATGCTTAATTAAGATAAGTGTCGTAGAGAGTGTGCAGGAGAACTTGCATGTGGCCCACGGAAGCGGGAACCACCGTGGACCCCTGGCCTGGAGAAGCTGCTAGAAACCATGCAGCCTCCAGGACAAACCTCTTATAAAAATGTGGAAATAGCCCCAGAGATGGGAAAGGGACCTTGCCCGTGATTGCACGGAGAGCGAGTGGCCGGATCTGACCTGGCCTCGGGAGCACCAGGCCCATTCCCGCAGCCTCTCCTGCCTGAAGTGGAATGGAAGGGCCGGCCAGGTAGAGGGCGCCGGCTGAGACTGGACGACGGGGCCTCGCTCACAAACTGACAGTCACTGCCGAAGATGGCTGGCCCTCCATTTCCAGAAAAGGCCCGCTTTTCGGAGATACGACCATGGTTTAAATTCAGGACCCAAGCCCGTCTGCCGAGCAGTCTTGTCTCCACATGGTCATGAGTCATCCTGTCTGTCAGGCCTCGAAGGTCGGTCACAGAGGAGGAAACTGAGGCACAGAAACTGCAACACCGGGGAGAAGAGTTGAGATTTGCATACGAGAAGAGGTGAGATTTGCATACAGGTCATCTCCTTCCTCCTCTGGGCACCCGCAAGATTTTTGCACAAACCTATGACCTTGTACCCAGACAGTGTCTGCGTGAGGCAGAATCCCACGGGAACGGGCCTGTGGAGGCGAGTGTTAATGAGGGGGTCATGTAGGGAGCTACAGGCAGGCTTACGGACCCAGACATCAAGAGGCTCCCAGCTGGGGTCTCCCGTCCTGTGGGCCGCCCCATTCCAGGACCTCCTTCCTGCTCTTCTTGTCCGAGGCCGAGCCGCGCCCGCTCAGCTCCAGGACCTAGCCTCCTCTCCGTTCCCGGCTCAGGAAAGAGTAGTAGCTGAAATCTCCTGCGTGTAGTGGGTGGGCAGAGGCAGGGGCTCTGGCTCTGCATATCACCGGTTCTGGGTCCCTGAGGGGCGGGGCTCCGCCACTCTGACGTCTGACCCCCGCTCTGTGTGGCGTCCTTAGCAGGCAGATGAGGCTGCTCGGGGAGCTGGACGCTGCCTGACGAAGTAGGGGCTTTGGCTCCCACGTGACCTGACTCCTTCAGGTTCCAGGTGGCTAGTCAGCAGGGGACCCGGGGGCCTGGAGCCCCCCTGGGGTGCCGGCTTGTCCAAAGACCTACCATCTTGTCCCTTCTCCGTGAGCCCAGCTCGCTGACTGAACGCCCCTGAGGGCCCGAGACAGGCTTTGAAGGAACACGTCTTTTGACAGCCCGTGGGCATGAGCGTGAATCCTGCCTCCTTCCACATGAGCTCCGGGATGCTGGGCTCTTCTAGGAACCCGCGCCATCAGCCGTAGGATCGGTTTGTTAATTTTTTTTGTCTGTCTCCCCCCATGATGTCAGCTCTGTGAGGGCAGGCCGCACCTGTCTCCCTCAGCAAGGTGTCCTCCCAACAGTCCCTGCATATAGTGGGTGCTCCCAAACATTTGTTGAATGGATGAACATCTGTGTCTTGTTTTCCTCTTTCTGGGTGAGGGCCTGCCCTTCACCTGTCCTGTCCTCACCTGTCCCCATCGGTCTGTCACTCCTGCCCACCCTTCGGCTCTTCACCTGCTCGAAACAAACCCAGACGCTGCCAACTGCCTGGTTTTCATCATCACCGTCTTCTGAAATCCTGAGACCACGTTGCCTGCCGGCTTGGACCAACAAGCGGCACAAAACCTGGATTAATTAATAAATGCAGTAAACATTCCCCTGAGCCTCCAACGGGCAGGGCTCTGCGCTCTGAGCCTGCGATACGGGGAGACAGGAAGGCAAGGAAACGGGCAGAATACAAGGTATCGGGGCTGTGCTGCGCTGCAGGCCAGCACAGGGCCCTGGGGGCGCCTGGGGGAGGCCAACAAGGCCACGTCCTTCAAGAGCTGGACCCAGGCTGGTTGCTGTGAGGCTGTGTCTTTGGTCACAGGTGCCAGAAACCAAACTTAGCCAGGTTTGCTAAGTCCTGGAGGAACACGGCTGGCTCAAGTCCCCGCGGCCGGGAAGAGCAGACAGGGGCTGTGGAAAGGGAGGCCACACGCAGCAGCTCCAGGTCTCTCTTGCTGAACGTAGGCAGCTATTTCTCTTCTCACGCTGCGGTCCTGTTTTCTCCTGCAGCGGTCCCTGGGGGAGGCCCGGCCATGGAGCTCTGTCATGGCAAGGATGGGGCGTCTGCCCCCACTCCCGCCTGACAAACCCTAGAGGGATCTGTGGTTGGCCCCGCTGGTTCTCGAGCATGTCACTTTGGTCTGGGGGGCCAGGCAGGGAGGGAAGAAGGGGGCTAGGCCTGCACGGAGGGGCCCTCCGATTGCTCCCTTGGATCTGGGGCTGCAGCCTCGTCATGCCTGCCACCCTGTCCTCTGCGGGCACCCACCTGCTGCGCCCCTCCCTGCACTGAGCAAACCTGAAGAGTCAGCTTGTCCATTCTCAGGCGTCTGGCCTCTCACTGCCCCTACCCCGACGTGTAGCCCTTGGCCTCGGGGCCCGACATCCGGGCCCCGGAGCGCAGATCTGCAGCGGGGCTCTTTGGGGCTGGGGCAGGGGCTTCTTGGCCTGGTGTCTGTCCTAGGAGTATGTCCTTCTTTCTCTCCTGGTGCCAGAGCTTGAGAAGACAGACTTGGGCCACAACTTAAACGATGGGCTGGAGAGCTCCTGGAAGCGAGGGACCGGCTCTGGGAGGTGGGCTCGAGTGTCCCTCTGATTACCCTGCAGGGTCTCTGGCGCCTGTCTTGCTAAACAAGGTGGCCTCGTTTGCCAGGCCCTTGTGTCCCAGAATTCTTGGGAGAAGAAGGTCTTTGGGCAACCAACTTCCTGAGCAGCTCGCCTGGTCTTACGCCGTTGGAAGCAACGTCGAGTTCCTCCTGCACAATGCCGTGCCTGTCAGTTGCTGCTCAGAACAGTCCAGAAGGGACGTACGGAGAACACTCAAGACCGAGAGCTCTCAGAGGGCGGACAGGACCCGTGCTCAAAGCAAGGGGGTTACTGTAAAAGGCACCAAAAGTGTGGCCGAGACAGCAGCTACACAGCACGTCTGGGCACCCGCCGCGGGCCAGGTGTCGGAGAGCACGCTCCTCGGCCGCAGGGGGCTTGCGGGTCAAATGACCTGGTCAGCCGCAGGAGGCCCTGACTCACACGCTGCCGTCCAGCCCGTCTGAGTCGTGGCGTCTCCGGTTGCCCAGGCCAGGTCCCCAGCCAAGCCTTCTGCACAGCTGGGTAACATTAAGGACTTGGCACCCTCGCCGCGTGCATCAGTCCTCTGGGCCTGTCGCTGGCTGTTGTTGTTGTCAGATGCTGATGGGAGTTTGGGAGGCAAGGGCGGAATGTGCTCGTCCAGAGCCAGCTTGACACTGGGCTGCGGGGCAGGGTTGGCCGGAGGTGAGCGCCTCCAGGCCTTCGGGCCCGTCTCCAGGTGGCGGCGCCCGGCGGCCAGCTCCCAGCTCTGGGCGTGGTGCTATACGTCCCCAGGCCCCAGCTTCCCCATCTATAAAAAGAGGGGGACCCCGGGGAGGATTAAGGGAGAGGGTGCCTGGGAAGTGCCAAGGACGGCACAGAGGAGGAGCCCCTGGAACAATTCCTGGGCGCCTCAGCGTCCCCATCTATGCTCCTCTGCTTGCCCTCTGCCTCTGCCACCCCGTTTGCACTGGCCACAGTTTGAGGACATCCAAGATGCTCCTAAGGCCCCACCTGGGCCCTGCCACCCTCTCCAGCCACTCTCTCACCATGCTTTCCCCAATGGTTTAGGCTCTGGAACACACCCTGGGCACTTCCCAGCAAGCACACACCTGTGCCTTTGCTTATTCTGTTCCCTCAGCCTTCATTATCCTTCCCCACCTGCCTCACCTGGCCGGCTTCTCTTCTTCCTCTTGTCTAGGAAGTAGCAGGATGAGACTTTGGCCTCCCATCCACGCACACCCGTGACATTCGTCAGCTCATATCACCTTTTCTGAGAAGCCTTCTCTGACCTTGCCTCACCCCAGGCAGGCTTAGCTGAGCCCCCTTTGTGTCCCTAGGACCTCCATGTCACTGCTGGCTGTGCGCTCCTTCGGGCAACGTGACTTATCCCCGCACCACCCTGGCAGACCTGTAGGGGGCGGCCTCAGACACGCTTTGATAGATCAAATGAAGGAAGAACCGAGGTGGGTCAGCTCTGGCCTTCCAATCAGGAGAGCAAAGCTTCCACGGCCAGTGCCACCCTGCCCCCGGCCAGTATTTCCCCCAGACCCAGTCCGGCTGCACTTCCCATTTGAGGAGCCCCAGGGCTCTGAGAAGACCCAAATCAAGCCCCGCTCAGTCACCAGCTGAGAAACGTGGATCATCAAAGAACACTGAACATGGCCTCCTGCTTCAGTTATTATGCAGGTTGTCATGGCGGGAGATGAGAGAGAGGCAGAACTGGAAAGTGGCCTGAGAAAGTCACTGTGACACTTCTGCTGATAAACTCTTTTGACAGCGTTTCTCTCAAGTCCATATTATGTGTGCGCTCGTGGGGGAGGCAGTGAGAGATGGGGGTGGGCAGGGCACATGGAGGACGCGGTAGGGTGTGCTGATGAACATTTAAGATTCTTAAGGATGAATCTCTTAAAGTTACTCAAAGATACCAAAAAGGTTAGAGTCCTGGGAAAGGGGGCGGGTTGCCGCCTGGGAACCTGAACCCTAAGGGGCTGACGTGTCCGCAGACAGACTCTTAGAGAGGCTGTCCAGACTCTTGAGACCCTGTGAGTCAGTGCCGGGAGCCCAGGTCAGTGGACGTTAGGGACCCTGCCCTGGCCAGCCTCTCTTTCTTTCTCTCCAGTGTCTTCTGACTGTCCCGGCACTCTGCATTGCCATGAGGGTCCCGTGGTCCCTGGGTGACCTCAGCAAAGTGACTCTGGGCTTCAGTTTCCTCTCTTAGGACATAGAGAAATAGCCCCTCCCAGCCACCCGGGAATCAGCACCAGAAGGGTCCTATTTGCTTGTGGGTAGCAGGGGGCGCGACCGAGAGCCGGCCAAGAGCCCTGCAGGGATGCTGTGAAGCCCAAATGGCTAACGCACGAGAGAGAACTCTTCCTATCCAGTGCAAAGCGGTGAGCCAGGGGAAGGCCGTGGGCGGGGGGCCGGAGGGTATGGACCTGGGCCCTGGCTCTCCCTGATTCACAGGGAGAAGGGCCCTTGGGTGACTCGCCCTTTCTGGACCCCCATTTTCCTGCTCTATGAATAAGAGTCTTGGCCCCGCTGATTCTGAGAGCCCTGCCAGCCCCAGCCTTTGAGCAGCCTGTAATTTCATTTCTTCTCAACTTAACAGCCCCTTTGGGAGGTCCCGATCAGATCTGGTGCAAGTTTCTTCCCAAAGGATGCTGGCTCGGCATCGACTAAGAGGCCAAGACCCTACCCCCATCCCACCCCACAATGGGCCGCACCGGCTGGGACTCTGGCCTCCCAACTTTCCCAGCAGGCTACGCAGTCCGCCCTGGCCCGGCTCTGCTGGCAGCAGGGCCGTAGCCCGACTTGGCTGTTGGAGGAGGACAGAGGACAGAGGCCTGCTTCTCTGAAACTGACTCATGTTATGGAAGGCACTCAGCGCCGCCGACTCTTCCTGGGTGCGGCTCTCCGCTGCTGGTGCCATGTCCTCCACGGCTGGCTTCTCCCAGCAGTGGGCTCTCACGCCACGGCCACCGAGAGAGCGACAGGGCCTCTGGCCAATCGTGATGAAGCCGGGGGCTTGCATTCCAGTCGCAGTCCTCCCACTTCTATCTGCGTAGCCTTGGAGAAGTCCCCTGACACCTCACGGTCTTCTGTGTCCTCAGGGGCAGAAGGATAGGAAAGAAACACCCTCACCCTTCTGTGAGAGTGGCGTGAGGCTCAAAGGGGATTAAGGGTGGGCGGGGGCTTTGTCATCTGTGACACATTATGGACTCACGTAGAGAACATGACAGTCCTTTATCATGGCTCCTTAGCATTACTAGCTCAATGCCGTGACGAGTCCCCCAGTCAATCGTGTTGCCTAGCAGGGGCATGGTTAGGGTGGGCCAGCCACGTCGAGGGGATGCACTGGAAAGAACACAGCAACGACAGCCACGTCCACCACAGTTCCTCACCCCCGCAACCGAGGCGGCCCCCAAACCCGGCTGCCCTGTCCCTCCACAGGGACAGTAATAAAGTTGTCCGATAATCAGGCTGGGCTCCTGCAAAGAAGACCCCAACACATAGATTTGACTCAAATAATTTATCTGGGCGATGGCCCCAGGAAGCTCAGGGAAGGAGAGGGGAGGTGAGATGGGAAGAGAAGGGAGGCCATAGCGGGGTGACGTGGGCAGATCTCCACGGTGGGCGCTGGGGCCCGAACCTCGGAGCCTCTGCCAGAGTGTGCGAGACACGCTAGTGCCACCCTACTGCCAGCTGAGGAGCTCTCGCCGTGGGTTGCTCTTGGAGGGTTAAAGCCCCAGAATGTCCCACGTGCCTGGTGTGCGGGCCCAGCATGGCGCTGTGACCAGAGAACCCCGTCAGGCAGAGATGTGGGGAGCCCTGGATATGTCTGGGTATGCCGACTCCAGCTGAGGGGGCGGGGTGGGCAGGGACCGCTGTGTCACCTCATGGGCTGTGTAGGAAGGTGATGTGTGGTGATGACGGAGAAAAACAGAACCTTCTCTTCACGGCCATGGGCTTCGAGGGAGCTGCCTCCAGCCTGGCTGCCGGGCTGGGGTCTTGGTTGGTCTAGGTCAGTCGTGGTGCCCAGGGCTTCTTGCCCATGATTAGTTTGGGTGTGGACCTGGGATGCCCTCCTGGTCCACGAGACACAGGTGGGGAAGCTCAGTGCTAAGAAAGACCCAGGAAGAGGGTCCCCTGAAAGCCTCGGCAAGTTCCTGTGCCTGGAATCAACCCTGGGGCCGCGGCCACCATTGTGTCTTGATTCAGGTGTCTCCTCTGGGGCAAGGACAACATTCCAGTAACTTCTAGAAGATGGTTCCAATCCGATGGCTCCACACCGAACCTGTGTTCTGGACGGGGAACCAGAGCACAGGGTTCGCTCCAAGATAAGCTTCCTGCACATCCACGTGCATGTATTTCCTTCTTAAAAAAAAGGGAGGCTCTGGCGTTTCCCCTTGAGAACTGCCCTCGCAGTCTCCCCACATGGATCAAATCTGCAATCATCAAGCCCATTTCCCATTCTGAAGGTCTGGAGGGCTGGGCGGGAGAGGAGGAGGTGGTGGGTCGGCTGTGACAGAGAGAAGGTTGGAGAAGCCTCCACATTCCTGCAAATTCACACCTCTCTGAGATTAGCGTGCCCTAAGGACTTCCAGCTCTTTCTGGGGGCCTGGGAGGCCGGATGAAATCATTGCATTATGAAGCAATTTTACTTGGAATGAATGGTGAATTCTTTTTCCTTCGACAAAGAAACACCAGCCTGGATTGGCCTGTTTCCCCCTTGGTCATTAATTTTAGGAAGGACTTTTGAATACAGTTAAGATGAGGTTGGACAAGGTCGGCCTTGGGGTTGTCTTGGAGCTACAAAGCCAGCCACGGCCCTAACAATGGCTGTATTGGGGGTGGTGGGTACTTAAATCTGACCCAGGACCCCTGCTGTGCTGAAGGGACACGAAGACTCAGGCTGGGATTGGGGGGACGCCAAAGGCCACGAGCCTTCCCTGAGCCCTCCCTGGAGAGAAAATGCTTGAGGGAGAAAGCTCTGCACTTCAGCTGCTTTCGAACAGGCTGGTAGAGCCGTGGGACCCCTCCTGGGAAACGTGGGGCATTGGTCGTTATGAAGCAGGAGCCAAGGTGGGAAGAAGGCACTCCTATCGATGATGACAGTGGAGGCGACTCTGCACGACGCCCCTTTCCTACTGCCGGTGGCTTTCCTGCCAGGTTGACGTTATCATTCCCGCTTGACACTCGAGGAAAGGGAGGCTCACCGGGGTGGCTAACTTACCCGGGATCACCTGGCTTGCGGGGGTGTGGCCAGCTGCCCTGGTTGGCCCCAGCTGGTCCTGATCTTGAGGCACAAAGATTTCCACACACCCGGAAACCTTCAGTGCTGAGCGAACCGGACAGCTGGTCACCCTAGAGGTGTCAGAGCCAAGGTTAAAGCCAAGTCCACCCGCTTCCCGAGGCCGCTGCTCTCCTGTCCACACTATGTCGGCGGCTGGCTCCCAGTCTTTTGGGAGTTTCACGTGCCAGGTAAGCCCCCTCCCCAAAGCCACACAGTGGGAGGCTGGGGAGGAAGATTTTGAGCCCGGGGCTGCCTTTCTCCAGGGCCCGTTTTTCTCATAACGCCACCTCAACAGAAGCACCTTATCGTTTATACACAATGGCAGAAGGTTCCAGAATGCCTTGAGCCCCGTGCTGCTGCACATGGGTAGGTGGGCCTCACGGCCGCTCCTTTCCTGGGCGGCACACTCATCATCTGCACCCCGGCCTGGCCTGGGGCCTTGCCCGGTGGATAGCAGGCAGGCGTCAAAGCTTCACGGACAAGGAGAGGCGAGATCACCCGTGGGTGTGCTTTCATTTAACAGCAACACAAATGTTCAGCGACTCAGTAATTGGCAGACATAAATAGAGACATAAAATAAGGACCCATTTTAAAAGAACTACAAACATGTCAGTACAATGTGCTAACTTTTCTCATTAGAATCAATGGTTGCCCCTTGGTACGTGACATAATCTAGCTCTGATGTTCTTCCAGAGCTAGGCTGAGCTGAAACCTCTCTCCGTCTCTCTCTCTCTCTCTCTCTCCGTAGGCTGGTGTGTGTGTGCATGTGTGTGTGAACACATATCTTCTGTAAATACATTTATATTCCCAGAAGTTTTTCAAGCTGTTCTTCCTTTGTTGAAGCTGTTTTGAATTTATGAGCAACTGCAGTGGAAAACTTGCTCTTTTATGTGGCTGGCATTAAACATCACATTTAGCTGCTTGTCCTAATTATCCTAAGATTTGTTTTTATGTTTTGCTACTCCCCAGCCTCTCTGTCTTCCCAGGAACCCTGGTTCTAGGGCCCCTGCATCCTCATTCCTTGCAGCTGGGGCAGAGCCCAAACGGAAGGACGTGCGAGCTGAGTCTATTTTGAGTGGCTTCTGAGTTGAGGCTGTTGGCAGACCCCTGGTGTATTCCGATATCCACCCTCCTCCGTCTCTATGGTAACAGAGGCCTGACGTTTTGGCGGAGCCCCGGGCCACCCCTAAAGCGAAGACGACAGTTCTCAGCATTCCTTGTAGCCAGCTGTGCTCTCTGATGAGGTTTTACCCAAAATATGTGAGCGTGACTTGCGCACGCTCCGAGTTGGACCCTTGAAACGGAGAGTTGTACCCTCTTCAGCATTTTGTTCCCTTCCCACTGGTTGGAATATACATGTGGTTCTGCTCAACTCTGTGGGAACATTGGTTCACTCACTGAACTGACGCCGCCAAACGAACAGGGAAACAAGACTCCGCAAGGGGTAACCCGCAGACATAACAGACAATAGAAATAGAGCTACAAAGGCGTCAGATGCTGGAATGGTCAGAGGCAGGACCATAAAGCGGCACCAAAGCCATGACAGAACAAGAGCTAGCAGAAGCCGGGGTCCCTGACACCGGAGGGGAGGGGAGGTCCATGTTTACCTGGGCCTCTGCTAGTTGCCGAGCCCATGGCCAGTCCCATACAGCCTTTCTGCGGCTGCTGTGTTCACGCGGCTCGTTTTCTTCCAATATCAGTCTACGCTGTCATGCTTACTAGCAAGAACGTAGCCATGGAATAGCCTGAGCTGACCCCTAATCTTTACTTCTAAGGTTTTTTGATCAGAATTTTTTCAGAATCTAGCTGCTCTTAAAGGAAGGCAGTTAGGAGGCAATTGCACGCATCCAGGGGTGCGGTCTAGAACCGGCTGGAGACAGTAGGAAAAGAGAGGGAGGCGACGATGATGGGGAAGATGAGGAGGAGGCGGCGTGAGAGCACCTAACCTTTCCTGAGCGGTGACTACACGGCAGATGCTGGTCTGAGCACTTACATGCCCACAGCCCCGTGGGTTGGGTGCTTTCACAACCCCCATTTTACAGCTGAGCAAACCGAGGCGCTCTGTGAGCAGTCACGTGGTCTTCCCACGGTTCCTCACTCATGCCGTGCTTCCTTCCGAGATCGTGGCTTTCCACATGCTGTTCCCCGTTCTGTCTTGGCTGCCAGATACCTGAACAGAACAAATACACAAAAAATAAGAGGTGCATGCAGTTAACTGTGAACGCCACCTAAACAACAAAAAGAAAATTTGATATAGCATGTTCCGTGCATTTGGGACGTACTACTAGACATTGCTGGGCGGTCTGTATTTTCTCTGGCGGCCCCGTTTCCACCCCCACCGCCTTGCTTTATCTGATAGGCCGTGCTCGCCCTGCCAGTCTCCGCGTCCGTGCAGGTTCCCTGGGGAGGCCGTGGCTGGCTCCTAGCCCAGATTGGTCCCCTTGCCATAGCTTCTCCGGGAGCGGTGCTCCTTTTGCCCCTGTGCCCTTGTCTCCGTCTGACCATTCGATGGACCCCTTTCTGCTCAAGGAGGCTGTGGGCGCCTCGGGGCGGGATCCACCCCTGCGTTTGCTCTCGCCGTGTCTCTTCTCCCCGCCCCCCAGCTCTGCGTCTGGCACATAGTGGGTGCACAGTAATAGTTGTGGAATGAAACAAAGAGTGGTGGAGTAACCCATCCAAGACCATCCCCTTAATAAACAGGAGAATTGGGATTCAACTCTAAGGAGCAAAGGGAGGAGATGTTTTACAGGAAAACACAGGTTCCTCGGCATGGCCCCGGAGGCCCCCGGGTGGCCTCTGCAGTCTCCGCTTCCAGGAGGCAGCTCGGTAGGCGAGGCAAGTCTCTGGAGCAAGACCGCCTGAGACTGAGTCCATGCCGACTGCGAACTCCGGGTCACAATTTCTCTACCTGTACGAGGGTGATGGAAAAAAAACCCACCTCTGTCAGAGGGTTGTCATCAGGGTTAAATGAATCAGTGCCTCTGGAGCCCTTGGAATGTTGCCCAGCACACCCGAGGTGCTCAGTCAATGGGAGGTACCCTCACGTCTTAGTCACCTTGCCCTGCTCATTGTAGTCCGGCCCCGCCCCCTGGGCTCTTTCCTGCCTCAGGGCCTCGGCGTGTGCGTATCTTCTGCTGTCAAAGTGCTTCTCATGATTTTTGTTTGTTTGTTTTTTGTTTTGGCCTGGCCAGTTCCATCTTATTCTGTGGATCTCAACTCCCCTGTCAGAAGGGCCTCCCCCTCCCACAGATATTTCGCAGTCATGCCTCTCTCCGACCTGTCCCGCCAGAACCCTGACCGCAATAGGTGATGGAAAGGGCATCCAGGATGTATTTGTTTAGGGTCTGTTTTCTCCCACCAGACGGTAAGTTTCATGAGGGCAGGGACTGCTTCTAGTTTGCTCCCTGTGAGATCCGCGGTGGCCAGCGCAGGGCCAGTCACACAGTCGGCACTCAGTCAGAGTCCAGCAAACAAATCCGTGGAGACAAAGCCAAGAGGACACGGCAGCCAATGGCATGGAGTGGGGAGGGGGAGGGACGTGAAGGGCCTGGGATGTGGGCAGCAGCTTGGCCTTGAATGGAATCAGGGAGCCGTTCAGTAGGTGTTCAGTGAGTGGTCTGCCCATGTTCTGTTTCTTTCCATCAGTTAATCACACACGCTTGTGCATGAAAACGCCTCATGGGCCAAATAGCACAGATGAAAGTGCTTAAGCCCTCGAAAACTATTTCCTCCCGTCGTGGCTGCCGTAAGATTTCCGTGTGTGTCGAAGGGACAGAGGGAAAGAAGAACAATCGTTGGCAGAAAGGTCCAATGGGAAAACATACATAACATAGAATAGCGCTCTAAAATTCCGTAGGGTATTCCCCCGGCCCCCATGCTACAGATAAGCCGACTGGTCTTAGAAGGAGCAAGTGGTTTGCCTAGAGACAGAAAGCAGCCGGACCGTCGGAGTCTGGACGCTGGCCTGCCAGCTCTAAAGCCCGTACTCTTGCCCACCTGCCCCATGACCTCTGAGAACCTGGACCCTGACATGGCTGGTCTGGCTGCCAGTCACACAACGCAACAAGAGTGACAGGGTCCCGGGCTCCAAGCTTCAGTACCCACAGTCGGCACGTCCACCAGGTCCCGCTGCGGGAGACCGAACTCCACGGTTGTTGCGCCAGCTTGGTACTCCTTCCTTGATATTTTCATCCTTAGTGCCATGGATCGATCTGTTCGTTCGTTTAGTGACATGAGTTGCACGAAGGCAGACACGTCCGCGGCGAACCGCAGTGGGCATGGTCACCTGGGCATGGCAAGCTTAAGGAAGGTTGCCTCTTATATTGCCAGGGTTCCTGGCAGGGACCGGGCGAGCCCTTTCATCTCCGGGGTGGTGTGTCCAGTAACAGAGACCCACAGGAGACCCCTTTCTGGTAGCTCCTACCTGCGTGTACGTGTATTTCTTATCAGAACTCTGGAAACGCCACACAAAGTGACCTCAGCTGTTTTGCTTTCACTTCCTGACACATGCAGTTCTACCAACGCGCTCCGTCTTCAGCTCACAGACGAGTGAGGGCGGACTGAGAGGCAGAGAGAGGGCTGCCCTGTCTTTCCTCCCGTGCCATCATTTTCTGTGTCAGTGACCACCTGACACAGGGAAGTAACAACAGCAAGATAGGATATGACAGGGACGCTCATCATTAGTGTTTTAGACTGTCATCGCCTTCTTTCTGCGGGTGACACAGGTTCTGGTGGCAACAGAAAGTATGACCTCTGGGGGCTGTCAGAGCCCTGGACACTCACTCACAGATGTAACAGCGTCACCTTGAACTTGCTCTGAGTCCCACCGAACCCTGTATCCCGAGTCCTCGGGTTCTGCGCTCACGGGCCCCGTGGGCGCCTTTGCGAACAGCACGGCCGGGAGACACGCAGGCTGCATGTTTCTCCTCTGCTTGTGAGCACGCTCTGTTGCCCCTGGACATCATCTATAAAACACAAGTTCAAAGGCAGAAGTATTAAAAATTTCAAGATGGTAGCAGAGCATTAAATCAAGCATGAGGTTCCCGAGTGCAGAGCCCTGCACGACTCAACGGCACCCATACCCGAAGGCTGGCCCTGCTCCCCCGGCCTTGGTGAGCTCTGCTGGGGAGGGAAATCTTCCCCAAGGAGACCGCATTTGCTTTCGCATGGATTTGCCAAATGGGAGACTCCCAGGCGGAGAAAGGGGGCAGGATGGGGAAGCCTACGGCGCAGGAGAAGGCAATGTAGGGCGGGCGTAAGGGAATTGTGATCAAATTGGCCTGGCTCAGGGGCCTCGTGCCAGGGAGGGAGGGCGATGAGGAGGCCAGAGAGGAGAGCTGGAGCCAGGTGGGAAAGGTCTTTGTATTCCAACCTAAGGAAACTGGACCACTGAAGACGCTATTAGATCTTGGGCTCAGGGGGAAGGCTCTGGTGCAGGGGAGGCTGGATTGGACGGGAGCTGGGATGTCAAGGCCAGAGGTGATGGACCTGCCTGTGGGTGGGGCTGTGGGGCCCGGAGGAGAGGCTCACCTGGCGGGAGTTCAGATTGGGCCCGGTGAGCGGCTGATGGGGGTGAGGCAGACAGGTGGAAGCAGAGGGTGAAGCTTAGGTCTCTCCTGTGGGCAGCTGGGCTCTCTGACGTCTAACCCCGGGGGACTTAGAGATACCACAGACCCACAGGCCCCTGAGAGCCCCCTCCTGGTCTGCTGCTGGTAAATTCTTCCACTCACTGTTCCCTCTTGCTCAGGACAAGAGCATCGAGGCACAGGAAGGGAGGCAGTGCAGGGCCTGCCATTATTCAGAAAACCCGTGGAGCAGATCAAAAGGCGCCACGTCAAGATTTTGTTTATCTGCAGGAAGGAGACGGTGTCAGCCAGAGGGCTCTGGTCAGTGAGCCCGCCCCAGTGGGCTCTGGAAGCACACCTGGGCGATAGGTCACAGTAGCCCCAGCGTAAGAGCCACTCGTTAGGGTTCTTGGCATGGGCACACCGGCATTCGGAGGTCCCCGCTGAGCAGCACGTGATTCTCTTCAATGCCAAGTGGCAGAACTTACGGCGTGTGGTTTCTAAGCAGAGCTGTTTCTAGAGGAGGGGGAAAGGCATGTTTATGTCAACAGAAACTTGCTGTTGTTATCGACTTATTTGACCATAAGAGGCGACCGTACTTTACGTTTGTCCCTTAAATTCCCTTATGTGATCTGATTTCCTCCACACTCCTGTGGGGGTGCCCGGGTCCCTCAAAGAAATGAGAGAAGAGAGGCTCCTCGAGGCTAGCGACTTGCCTAAGGCCATGCAGCTGCGAAACACTAGAACTTTCTCCCAGTGCCTCTTGGTCCGAGTTCCCATTAGTCGGGCTTCATTTTTCCGCAGAGAGAGGTCATCTTGGGGGTTCGGGGAGAAGAGTTGGCAGCAGTTCCCCTCTTATAAGGAAAGTGCAGTTTAAGTCTAATATTTTCTCTTAACTCATGCAGACCTTGAATCTTGCAGTATATTATAACCAGGTATGTTTATTAAACATAGAAATAAAGTCTCACCCAGTCAGACAGGTGCTCTGAGAAGACATGCTGCATTAATACTGTCGTAGCCACTGGGCGGGCCTTGGGTCCACACGCTTGCGTTGAGGTGAGCTGCTTCCTGCTGGAGCTGCCCCCGAGGCCCAGAGCAGGTGAGATGATGGGTGAACTCCCCACCCCGGCGCCGTGTAACAGGCAAGCCTGGGATCTAGCCGCACACACGATACGCATTTATTTAGCTCACAGGCCAGCTGGGCTTCGGTGCTTGTCTGCTGGTCGATTGATCTCAGGTCCCCTGGGCAACGTGGCTCTGCTCCACTGTCTCTCGTCCCTCT
The DNA here is from genome assembly GCA_004026545.1 of Mormoops blainvillei. Lineage (NCBI taxonomy): Eukaryota > Metazoa > Chordata > Mammalia > Chiroptera > Mormoopidae > Mormoops > Mormoops blainvillei. The sequence continues at coordinate 18,984 of PVJD01005839.1, read as the reverse complement.
CCGGGGTCCAGTGTGCTAACCCAGGCGGGCCCTCCTCGTGGTAATGGCACAGAGCCCGATCACACAGACACGCTCAAGCCATTGGTCACATCAGCCCCGCCAGCCCTGCCTTGATCAAAGCAAGTCACATGGTGGAACCCAAAACCAAAGAGCGGGAAGTGTTTTTCTTTCTTTGAGGGGCAGAAGTCACAGGGCAAAAGGCAGGAACCCGGGGAGGGGTGAGGCCTAGGGGCTGCTAAGGAAATCTTCCACAATGGTGAGATCGCGGGCCCGGGTATTTTGTGTCACTCCTACCACCTTGCATCAGGGAATCTGGGTGTTAGTGGTGACTCAGCTACTTTGGAGCCATGTGACCCCGGGTGAGTCCCTTGCTCTCTCCGTACCTCACTTGTCCCTTCTATATAATGGGAGCCACCACTCCTTTCGCATACGGACGTTAGCAGGATGAAGTGTGTGATTTGATGGAAAAACGCTTTGTAGAGAAGCAGGACCTTCAGGTGGTCTTGCTCTTATTACTCCGTTCGATCAGCTTCCTGAGCTGCTGCCGTCAGCTCCAGGTAACTTCGGACTTTAAAAACAATTGAACCCGGCTACTGAATTAGAACAGGGATGCCAGCGTCAAGAATAATGAAAATGGCCCTGGCTGGTGTGGCTCAGGTGGTTGGGGGTCCGTCCGACAACTGAAAGGTTGCGGGTTTGATTCCCCGTCAGGGCACACAGCTAGGCTGCAAGTCTGATTCCCAGTCTGGGCGCACCCGGGAGGCAACCAATCAATGTCTCTCTCTCTCTCAAAAAACAAAAACAAAAAAACAAAGGCAATAAAAAGAGGTCCTGGATGAGAATTAAAAACAAAAAAAAGAAAGGAAACGCCAACCACTATAGCATCAATGATAAAATCAGAACAGAAGCACATTCCTATTCATGACCGCATCGCCTAGTATCTCCAACCCTGAGACCAAGCGTTTAGTCCAATGAGTGTCTGCTGAATGAACAACTCACCAACAATGATCATGCACTTAAAAAACAAACCAAAAACAAAAAACATTTCACCCTGGCTGGTGTGGCTCAGTGGGTTGAGCGCTGGACTGTGAAGCAGGGGGTTGCCGGTTCGATTTCCGGTCAGGGCACGTGCCTGGGTGCAGGCTGGGCCCCCGGGTCGGAGGGGTGCATGAGAAGTAACCGCACACTGATGTTTCTCTCCCTCTCTTTCTCTCTCCTTCCCCCGTCTCTAAAAATAAATAAATAAAATCTTTAAAAAAATACACTTCTCTTGTTCTAAAATTAATTTCCAATGAGGAACTCTAGAAAAATATTCAGGCGAGGGAGTTCCTGAGAGCCCATTTCAGGTGCCCCGAGGAGGAATGAGGCACTGCTACCCATAACACCCTGCACAGGTCTCCGTCCCACCCGCTTGTGCACACAGAGCCACGTGAAGTGGTTGTCTTTCCTCTCCAGCCAAGGCAAACGATTCTTGGAGCTGAAAACGCTTATCTCTACTCTCTGTGGCCCAGTGAAGCCTCTCAGCCTAGACCGTGTTAGGAGAGAGAAAACCGCATTTTACTGTGGGCCGGGATGTGTAAGTCACCCCCAGGTGTCACTAGCGGAGGGCAGCATGGGCACCTGCCATCTGCAGGCGGGCTCTGAGCTCAGACAGTCTGTGCGGCTTGGATCCGGGGACTAGCTCAGGCTGTTGTAGCTTTTCCTAGCTGACACCAGCATTAAATACTTGCTACTTGATCGCTCTATCAACTAACAGGTTGGACGAAGCTGCTGTTAAGGTAATAGGAACTTGGCATGAAGTGGCATGTGGGACAAGCCTGCCCCTACCCCAGCTCTTAGGACGATGATCTGCATCTGGAAGGGCTCAGCGAAGGTTAAGGGTGATGAGGATGCTCTGGAAGAGATTTCTGGAAGAGAATTCTCTTTCTTTGCGTCCCAGCATTTTACACTGGGCCAAGCATATGCACCAAGTTCTAGGGTCCTTCTGGGTTTGAAAACATAATGTAGTTCAAATGCCTCGCTGTCCAGATGCAAAACTAGGTCCAGAAACCTGACTGACTTCTTAGGGTCACCCAGCTAGTTAGTGGCAGGGTTTGGGTTTGGGTTTGGCGGAAAGGTCTCGCTTCTGTCTCTCTCTCTCTTTCTCACACAGACTCAGCCAAGGTGGGGCAGGGGTGCGGGTAGGTGCGGGGTACTGACAACTTCCCACAGGGAGTCTTCAGGCCACAAAGAGCACCCCAACTGCCTGCCTTTCGGAGTGGTGTGGAGAACCTGGGGGAGGCCGAAGCCTTCAGCTCCCCGGAGGCCAAGGGAGTCTGCGAACACTTAACACGTTGAAATGTCAGTCCTTCAAACCGTCCATCTGTGCAGCTTTCCAGGGGATGGATCCCCCACTCCCAGGGCTGGCGGAGGATGGCCCTGTGTAAGAGCAGGGACGTGATGGACAGCCGAGCGGTCAAAACAGGAAACAGATCCGCAATGGTTGTTTCAAGCTGGTTGACGGCCCGGGCAAGGGAACCAGCTCATGGCCCGACAGACTATTTTGGTATCTCGGGCTGAGATGGTCCTCGGTGACAGGTGGCTTGGCCCTTCAGGTGGTCTAGGCAGCTGCCCCTCTGTGCCTATTGGAGGGAATGGCTGGTTTGAGCTGGTTCTGCCGAAAGACCAGTTCTGCCTCCTGAAAGAGAGGGGCTGGGGGCTGGAGCATGGCAGTGTGCTCCTGGCTCCCCGCTCAGTGCTGTGGGATTGGGGAAAACCCCTTCACCTCTCTGTGCCTGAGCCTCCTCCTCTTAAAAATGGGGCCAGTCATAGAGACTAAATTTAACTCGTTGTGAAACCACCTGTCCATGTATATTAGTGGAGCTTAAAGTACACTATTTAGTTCATAGTTAAACAACACGTCCACTCGTATTCATTGGGATTAATATCCCAATGCAGACAGAAGGCACTCGACAACTGCTGGTTGGTGTTTTCATCATTTTGGACCTATTATCTTCTGAGGTTGAGGACAATGACAGGGAGCTCTGGCTACTCCAGCGCTCTCCGGGGACATCCGCGCAGAGTTCAGATCTGAGTGTCCCTATTTTTTTCTGAAGTTCACATCTATCACTAGTTGACACCTGCAGGATGCCCGGCACGGTGTCAGGCACTTGCACGCAGCACCCCATTTTATTGCAACGACAGATTTATGAAATTATGACACCAAAACTAAACGCAGCCAGCGAGTGTCACTGCAACCGGCGGGGTGCACGTTTGAACACTGTGCCTGTGTTAACGGTGTCTATTAGGGTCCGGGCTTATTTCCCCCGTTTTGCAGACAGGGAGCCCGAGGCTTGGAGAGCTCGGTTTCTCAGACCACGCTGCTCCCCTCTCCCAGACGCTGAAGCTCTTGGAAAGCCTTCATTTCCTCGACATGAAAGCAATCACGCACACACACAACCTCGTGCGCACACACATTGTCACGTGTGTGGGCAACTGGGCATGGAAACTCCACCAGCAAATGGTAGGGAAGGGGTTCCAGGAGCTAATGACCGCAACCCCCGCTTCGCTGAAGGTGAACCAAAGGGCAACTGAGGCCCCGTTCGGATGGGGCAGGGGCTGGAAGTGCAGTTTAAAGGGCCAGACAGACGGGAGGCCGGGTGCACCTGGCCAGTGGCTGTGCATCGGGAGGTTGTGGAGGCAGAAGGCACGTTTGCTGGAGACGCCGGCACTCCTCCTCCCGACGTTGCCCGCTGGTCCCCTGTGCTCTGACTGCCCTCCCCGCCCCCTCCCCGGCCCCTCCCCAGGAAGCTCCCAGTCCTCATCCCGGACCCTGGGGGCCTTCTCCGGCCCTTTTTGTTCCCTCAAGAGGGCGGTTCCCCAGACTCCACAGCACCCAGAACCTTTTCCCATCGGAGTGCCTGCTTGTAGGCTAGCGTCACTCTTTTAAAAAAATATTTATTTTTTAATTTCTAGACAGAGGGGAAGGGAGGTAGAAAAAGGAAGAGAAGAGAAACATCGATCGGTTGGTCGCCTCTCACCGGCCCCCAGCCAGGGACCGAACTTGCAACCTAGGCCCTGACGGGGGATCAGACGGGCAAACTTTTGCCTTGCAGGACTACACCCAGCCCATCGAGCCGCACGGGCGAGGGCGGTTCCACTCTTGACTGAAGGAACCGTCTGGGGCTGTTCCCGTTCTGCGCAGCCTGGGCAGGCGGATGGAAAGGATGAAGTCTGGGAAGGGTCCCGAGGGGTCTCTAATGAAATAAATGGAAGGAAGAATTAACACAAAACCCTCATTGTGCGGACCGAGAGGCTGAGGCTTCCGGCAAGTATTAAATGCTGAACTGTGTCTTCACCCACCCCGCCCAATTCCTATGTGGGAGTCCTCAACCCCCAGGACCACAAATGTGACTTTACTTGGAGACGGGGTCTTTACAGAGGCAATCGAGTTAGGGTGAGGTCATTATAGAAAGCCCCAATCCAATATGACAGGTGTCCGTATAACAGGGGGACACTGGGACACAGATACATGCACGAGGAAGACAATGTGAAGAGACACAGAGAGGAGGCGACACCTGCAAGCCAAGGAGCGAGTCCCGGCACATACCTCCCTCACGGCCTCAGAAGGCGCCGTGAGGGTGACCTGCTCGCACCTAGATCCCGGCCTTCCAGCCCCCAGGGCTGTGAGATGAAATACTCCCACTGTTTTAGCCGCCTGGTCTGGGATGCTGGGTTACGGTGGCCCTGGGAATGAATACAGCAACCGGAAGCGACGTGCTCATTGCCACCGGGTGAGTGGTGGCAGAGTCAGGACTGGATCGCAGGTCGGCTTACCCTAAGCTCCACGCGGGGTGGGGCTTCGCTGATTCCCCCACTCTGCTCGTCTTTCCGGCCAGTTCTCCCATTTCCGTTTTTGATTAAGAGCCCTTCTCCTGTTTGCTCATCCCCTGCTTGTGGGTACGTGAGGCAGGGTCACTTAGATCTGGTGAGAACGGCGTCGCCGAAGAAGAATGGTCACTGGAAATATTATATTCAGTGAAAACAGTATCTGATTACTATTGTGAGTTGATCAAGTTTTACGTAAAAACCATAAGCCTGCATCTCGGTAACAGAAGCTTTACCACTGCCCTGGCCCAACGGGTTTGCTTACTGACTCCAGCACCCCCTTCCCACAAACCTCCAGGGTGGCTGACATGTCCTCAAGTTTCAGAACCTCTGGTTTCAGGAACCGCCTTCACTTAGGAAGCAGAAGAGCTCGGATCCCGGCTCTGCTCCGCCCTGGCTGAGTGGCTTCAGGCAAAGCACTCACTCTCCCAGGCTGTTCCCTTCGACCAGGGACTGTGGTGGGACCAAGGGCCCCGGGGCCCCACCCAGCTAGGCTGCCTGTCAGAATTCCCCTGCCCACGACCCCCATGAAGGCAGCGTGCTGGGTAGGGGAGGGTCCCTGGGCACCATGCCACCGGAGGGGGAGCAGTATGCTAGGCAGAGACCCATGGTGCCTGTCGTCTGGGTCTCCGCACTGCCCGCTCCCTGCCACCCAGCCTGCAGGTCCCCAGCCAAGAACAAAACGGCACGTGCTGCCAGTTGGCTTTGCAAGGGAGGTGGCCCGGCGCCAGCCCCCGCTAATTGCTAATTTGCACTGAAACAGCAAACAAAGCTCCTCGTGTGAATGCCCTCGTATTTGGCCGGTTCTCCCCAGTCTCCTTTAGCCACCACCTAGGGGGCCGGCCCCCAAATCTGGAGCCATTCACCCCAGGACGCCAGGAGGCCATGCCAGCCCGGGCGCTCCCCCAGCCCCTGGGAAAGCCAGCTTCTCTCACAGCTAATTGGGTGGGGGCGGGGCCTGCTCTCAGTCTGTTCTTTTTCTCCCCCATGCTAAGACTTCCCCATGAAGAAAAGAATAAAATGATGTCTCTCTCGTGGGCACAGAGCTTGTGAGAGAAAGCAGGAGGGGGCGTGGGTAGCACCAGCACCGCAGCTGGCCTTGCCCCTTGAGACCCAGCCAGGTCTCCCAGCCAGTAATGCGGGGACCCCTGGGTGCATCCCCAGCTCTTGAGACCCAGCCAGGACTGCTGGAACCCTGATTCCACAGCCAGAGAAAATGCCAAATTCCCCAGAGAGCCTGAGAAAGCCTTATTTTACATCCCCGTGGCTCCCTCCTGCGTCCTCATTCTCTCTCCATTCTCACATCGCCCCGAGGGACACAGCTCAGCATCCTTAAGTCTGACAAGGAACAAAATCCCCACAAGCTCCAAGCGTCCAACAATTCTGTGACAAGGACAGAAGACTGGCAAGAAGGGGAGAGGGTTATGGAGCGGGATTGCGTGGTACATCCCACACTGGCTGCCCCCTGCCCCCACCTTGTCCCCTGCAGCATCCGGGGTGCCTGATCCCGGGGCCAGATCTCACCTGTGTCCCTCAGGGCCTCCCTCCCCTGGACGGAGCGGACTCCTTCCACTGCGCTCTCAGTAAGGGTGGTTGTCTTTCCCCTAGGAACTCGGTTCCAAGAGAACAAACTTCCCCTCATCTTGTCACCAGGCAAAGTCATCGGGGAAAGTGGACACAGTCCCTGCCCTCTGGGAGCTTCCGTCTTTGTGGAAGGAAAGGAAAAAGTGCTCAAACAAGTGACTGTGGAGTGGCTCAGGCAGCGACAAGAGCCCATGTGTGAGGGTTTGGACCTACTCTCTTCATTCGTGCCACAAGAATGTAAACTCCATGAGACGAGATGTTTAAAATCAGCTTTCTTGAGCGTAAGTGACATGCTACGAACTGCTCACGGAGTGTGCAACTTGGTAAGTTTGGACAGACGTGTACACTGGGGAAACCGTCACCAGACCCACACAGCGAACGGGTGCACGGTGCCCACCTTCCCTGTGCGATCCCTGTGCGATCCCTGGGCTCCTCCCACGTGCTCCCTGTCCCACTGATGGATGGTCACCACTGATCTCCTGTCACTATAGATCACTGCCTTTTCCGGAGTTTCACGGAAGTGAAATCATACAGTAGGTGTTCCTGCATGTCTGGCTTCTTTCACTCAGCAAAATTGCTTTGAGATTCACCGATGTTGTCATGCCGATCATAGTCCATTCTCTCTTATGGTCGAGTGATTTCCACTGTGCGGACATACCGTGACCTGTGCATTCACCTGTCGGCGGACATTGTAGGTCCTTCCAATTGTTTGACTGTTGAAAATAAAGCTGCTATAAATATTTGTATGTAAGTCTTCACACAGCTGCATATTTTCATTTCTCATGCATAAGTAGCTAAGAGTGGGAATGACTGGACCATATGGTAGATTTACATGTAACTTTAAAAAAACCCTGCTAAGTTGATTTCCAAAGTAATTGCAGCATTTTTCTATTCCCACCAGTAGTGCGTGCGTGTTATAGCTCTTCCATATCCTCACCAAAACTGTATTATCCACCTGTTAAGTTGGAGACACTTTGATAGGCATTCGGTGGAATCTCATTGTGGATCATTTGTATTTCTTACCTAGCACTGTGGAGCGTCTTTTCAGGAGCGTATTTGCCATCCAAACGTGATCCCTAGTGAAGCGTACATTCGAATTTTGCCCATTTAAAAAATTGGGTTGTTTGTTTTCTCCTTATTGAGACTTGAAAGTCGTTTATGTGTTCTAGATCTAAGTCCTTCATCAGATACATACATTGCCAAGATTTTTACCCCTGTCCGTGGTTTGACCTTTTATGCTCAGCAGTGTCATCGAAGAACAAAAGTTTTTAATTTTGGTAAAGTCAATTTATCAATCTTTTTCTTCGGCGGATCACGCGTTTGGTGTCACATCCAAACCATGACCGAACCCAAGGTCACAAAGCTTTTCCTCCAATGTTTTCTTTTAGATGCTTCATGGCTTTTGTTACATTCAGGTCTGTGATTTATTTTGGTTAATGGTTGTATATGGTACAAGGCAGAGATCAAATTTCATTTCGTTGCATTGGATAGCCCATTGTCCCAGCACTCACTGTTGAAGAGACTGTACTCCACTGAATTGCCTCTGCAGTTTTGTTGAAAATCGGCCGACCGTACGCACACACCCATGTTTATGGACTCTGTGTCCTGTCCTAGTGGTTTATTTGGCTGTCTACACCAGCGACACCTGTCACAGTTAGTGCAGACTCACAAGGCCTTGAAGTCAAGTAGCGTAAGTCCTCCAAGTTATTCTTTTTCAGATTTGTTTTGGCTATTTTAGGTCTTTTCATTTCTATATTTTAGAATCAGTGGGTCAGTTTCTACAAAAGAGCCTGCTTGGAATAAATTGGGAAAGGGTTGAATCTATAGATCAACTGGGGGAGAATTGACAGCAAACAGCACAGAGGCCCCGACTCGTGAGCACAGTGCGTCTCCCGTTCACCCAGGTTTTCTCCCATTTCTCTCAGCGGTATTTGCAGTTTTCAATATATTTTTATTTAAAAATAACTTGCATACTGTTGACAGACCATCTCACATGACAATTTATATTTTTTGATGCTATTGTAAATGGTACTTTCACTTACTTTGTTAATAATGAATATTTAGATATATGATGGAATTTTGTATTTTGATCTTATATTATAAAAACTTGTATCCTAACAACTCCCTTATTAGTTCCATCCAGTAGCTTAAAATTTTTTTTTTATTTAATCGGATTTTCTACAGAGAGGATCATGTGATCTGTGAGGCCAGGTGGTTTTACTTCTACCTTTCCCATCCAGATACATTTTATTTCCTTTACTTACCTTGTTGAACTGGTTACAATCCCCAGTAAAACGTTGAGCAGAAGGGTTGGAATCAGACATTCTTGTCTTGCTCTGGATCTTCGGGGGAGAGTGTTGCATCTTTCGCCATTAATTATTGTATTTGTTGTAAGTTTTTCATGGATGCTCATTACCATGCTAAGGAAGTTCTCATATTCTGAGCTCACTAAGATTTTTAAAAATCAGAAATTGTCGTTGAGTTTCATAAAGTGTGTTTTCTGCATTTATGGTGATGAGATGTGTTTTTCCTTACTCCATTAGTAATGTGAGTTACAGGGACTTTTAACGATTTAAACCAGTCATGTGTTTCTGGGAGAAATCCCACTTGGTCTTGACGTAGTATCGTTTTTTATATACTATTAGATTCTAAGATGTTGATATTTCTTACATCTATGTTTATGAGGGATATTTACCTTTGGTTTTCTTTTCCTGAAAGATCCAGTTTTGGTATCATGGTGATGTTGGCTGCAGGGAATGAGCTGAGGAATGTCCCCTCCCATTCAATTTTCTGTAAAAGCTTGTACAGAATTGCTCTTACTGATTTCTTATGTGAATCAATATTATTGATTTCTGACACATTTGATAGAATTCACCAGGGAGGCCCAGTGGGCATGAAGTTTACTTAACGGGAAGATTTTCAATGACACATTCAATTACTTCAATGGGCTTAGGGTCATTTGGGCTATCTACTTATCCTTTGGAGAACTTTGGTAGTCTGCATCTTCCAAGGCATTTGTTTATAGAATTTGTTGAATTCGTTGGCATAAATTTGTTTATAATACTCTCTCATTATCTTTTAATCTCTGTAGATTATGTAGTGATGTTTCTGCTCTCATTCCCAATGTTGGTAACCTATGTATCTCTTATTGTACAGATCAGTCTGGTTAGGACTTAACCAATTTTTAATCATTGAGCTTCTCAAAGAACCAGCTTTGGGTTTCTTCGATTATTTTGCTTTAAAAAATTTTAAATTTCATTTATTTCACTCTTATCCTTCTTATTTCCTTTTTTTCTGTTTACTTTGATTTCATTTTTAAGGTACAAGTTGAGGTCATTGGTTTGAGACCTCGCTCTTTTTAAATAGACATACTTTGTGCTAAATATATCCCTCTAAGTGCTGCTTTAGCTGCATCCCAGAACTTTTGATGTGTTTTCATTTTCATTCAGTTAAAAATATTTCACATTTCTCTTTTGATTTTTTCTTTTACCCATGGATTCCTTAGTAGTGTATTATTTAGTTTTCAAATATTTGAGAATTTTCCAGATATCTTTCTGTTTATGATTTCTAATTATTTCTCTTACGATCAGAGAACATACTGTGTTTCTGAATATTTTTAAATTTATTGAAACAATTTATAACCAAAAATATGGACTATCTTAGTAAATGTTTCATATGCACTTGAAGATAATGTGTGTACCGCAATTGTTCAGTAGAGTATTCTATAAAAGTTAATTAGGCTAAACTGGTTGACAGCGTGGCTTAAGTAATTAATATCCTTACTAATTTTTCCATTTGCTTTTTCTATCCATCACCTAGATGGAGTGTTGAAATCTCCAACCATTAATTTAGGATTTCTCTATTTATTGTTTCAGTTCTATCTGTTTTGGCTTAATGTGTTTTGAAACTCTGTCATTATGGGAGCACAGAAGTTTGTTATGTGTTTGTGATGAATTGACTCCTTCATCGCTTTGAAATTGCACTCTGTCCCTGGTAATATTCTTTGCTCTGAAATCTTTTGATTAGTGTTAGCATGGTATGTCTTTTCTCATATCTTGCTTTTAGCCCTATTTGCATCTTTGCATTGAAAAGTTTTTCTTTTTGTTTGATCCAGACTTCATCTGGTATTATTTTTGTTTTGTCCTTTAACATTTATCATAGTATGGGTCTGCTGTTGATAAGCTCCTTTAGCTTTTGTATGTTTGAAAATGTCTCCATTTTGTCTTCATTTTTGAGAGATGTTTTTGCTGGTTATAGAATTATAGATTGACAGTTTCTTCTTTTCTTTGTTGAACCATTCTTTTAAAAAAAACTTAGTTCCTTTTCATCTGTACTCTAAAGATGTAGCTCTATGGCCTCATAGTTTCATTATTTCTGACTGTAGTCTGTCTGTCATTCTTATCTGCATCTTCTGTATGTGACATGTGTTCTTTCCTCTGGCTGCTTTTAATGTTTTCTCATCATCACTGGTTTGGACCATAAGTTATGATGTTCCCTAGTGTAACCGTTTCAGGTTTCCTGTGTTTGGGCTGTGTTGAACTTCTTGGATCTGTGGGTTTATGGTTTTAGTAACTGGAAAACTTTGCCTCTTATTTTTTTTAAGAATTTTTCTTCTCATCCTTCTCTCTACTTTTTTTTTGGTGTGTGACTCCAATTACATGTCTGCTTATTTTTTTAGTCTTTAAAAAAAAATCTCTGTTACTTTGCAATAACATCTATTGTTCTGTCTTTTTAAAACTATATTGTATTGATTATGCCGTTAGAGTTGTGCTGATTTCCCCCCTTTATCCTCCCTCCACCTGGTACCCGCGTCCCTCCAGTAATTCCCCCCTGAGTTCATGTCCACGGGTCATGCGTGTAAATTCTGTGGCTTCTCTATTTCCTATGGTATTCTTTTTAAAAAATATATAGTATTTATTTACTTTTAGAGAGAGGGAAAGGGAGCAAGAAAGGGAGGGAAACATCAGTACACGAGAGATACATCGATCGGTGTCCTCTCGCTCGCCCCCAACCAGGAACCTGGCCGTGCAACCCAGGCATGTGACTTGACTGGGAATAGAACTGGCAAGCTTTTGGTTCGCAGGCCAGCACTCAATCCACTGAGCCACACCAGCCTGGGCCATTTCCTATGCTATTCTTAACTGCCCCCCCCCCCCGTCTCTTTTGTTCCTACCAATTATACTTCTTAATCCTGCACCATTTTCCCATTCTTCCCCTTTCCCCCCCCAGCTGATCTCCCATAATACCTCCAAATGATCCCCATATCTATGATTCTGTTTCTGTTCTGGTTGTTTGCTTAATTTTGTTTGTTTGTTTGTTTTTTTAGATTCAGTTGTTAATTGTTGTGAATTTGTTGCTTTTTTTACGTTCATAGTTTTGGTCTTCTTTTTCTTAAATAAGTCCCTTTAACATTTCCTGTAATAATGGCTTGGTAGTGATGAACTCTTTTAGCTTTACCTTGTCTGAAAAGCACTTTATCTGCCCTTCCATTCTAAATGATAGCTTTGCTGGATAGAGTAATCTAAGTTGTAGGTCCTTGCTTTTCATCACTTTGAATACTTCTTGCTTGTCCCTTCTTGCCTGCAAAGTTTCTTTTGAGAAATCTGCTGATAGTCTTATGGGAACTCCTTTGTAGATAACTCTCTGTTTTTCTCTTGCTGCTTTTAAGATTCTCTATCTTCAACCTTTGGCATTTTAATTGTGATGTGTTTCGGTGTGGTCCTCTTTGTGTCCAACTTGTTTGGGACCCTCTGTGCTTCCTGGACTTGTATGTTTATTTCCTTCGCCACATTATGGAAGTTTTCTTTCATTATTTTTTCAAATAAGTTTTCAATTTCTTGCTCTGCCCCTTCTCCTTCTGAGATCCCTATGATTCAGATGTTGGCACATTTGGAGATGCCCCAGAGGGTCCTCAGAGCCTTTCCTTATTTTTTGTTTTGTTTTGTTTTTTTAATTCTTGTTTCTTCTTTTCGTTCTGGTTGATTGTTTATCTCTTCCTGATGTTCCGAATCATTGGTTTGAGTCCCAGCTTCCTTCCCTTCTCTGTTCATTTCCCATGGGTTATTTTTTATTTATTCCTTTTTTTTTTTTTTTTTTTTTGCCGTATCCTGAGGTGTTCTCTGAGTGTCCTGATCACCAGCGTTTTGAACTCTGCATCTGATAGGTTAACTATCTCCATGTCACTTAGTTCTTTTCTGAGGCTTTGTTGTGTTCTTTCATTTGGGCCATTTTTCTTTGTTTCCTCAATTTAACAGCCTCCCTGTGTTTGTTTCTGTGTATTAGGTACAGCTGCTTTGGCTCCCTGTCTTAGTAGCAAGGCCTATGTAGAAAAGGCACCTGTAAATTGTGTGGGGCGGAGCCTTAGGTAATTGCCGGGGACAACTGCTTCACCACTTTGTGGCTGTGCTGCAGGAGGGCTCTGAGAGGGGGTAATACCACTGCCTGCCTTCTGGAAGTTTGCCCAGCACTTGCCCTGTTTCCAGCCACTTTGCCATTTCCTGTGTATGACTGGAGCCCTGCCAGTGCTGCCCCGGTGGCGAATCCCAGAGTGGGTAGGTTTGCGTAAGACCGTGCTGGCCCTTTAAGTGTTGAAAATCTGGTAGTTTCTTTGGCTGCCCCAATCCCCGCTGCTTTTTGCAGCCAGAGGTAACAGGGGTCTGTCTTCCCAGTGCTGGAACCCTGGGCTGTGCAGTCTGGCCTCCGGCTGGGAGCGCTCACTCCCAAGGTATCCCTCCTGTCTGTCCTGCTGCCGCTGCCACTGCCTTTTTGTGCCCCTCTGTGACTCCTCCCCTCCTACCATCAGGACGAGCGTGTTTTCATTAAAGACGTGGCTGTCAGGTCTCCATGCAGCTCGATTTTCTGACGGTTCTGGGTATTACTAGTTTTGAAATCAGTCGTAATTCTTTTGGCTGTGTGTCTGCATATACCTCCATCTTGACCAGAAGTCCTATTGTTCTATCTTAAATTTCACAAATATTTTCTTTTGAAATATCAAATCTACCACTAATTCTAATCAATGAATTGTTCATCTCAGACATTATGATTCTTATCTCTAGAAGTTCAATTTGGCTTGATAAAAATGTCTTTTATGTTGCTTCTTAATGCACTCAACCTGTCGTCTCGATTTCAGACATATGGAATATAATTATAAAAATAGTTTTGATGTTTTAGTTTTATCCTCCATGTCATTTCTGGCTGTGTTTGCTCTGAGCTTCATCGCCGTTTCTGGTAGAAGCTGAACTTCCTGACAGTTGACCTTGGCTTGAAGATACCCCGTGGCCTTGCGGGATCTTCCTGAGACCATGCAGTTCCACCAGACTTCCTTCCCTCTGTCGTTCTCCGGGACAGGCCGCACCAAGGTCCGCCGGCTGTCTTGGCCTTCCTGGCCCCTCTCACGGGCAGCTCCTCACAGCATCTGCGCATTCAGCCCCGTCGTGGAATCTGCTTCCTAGGGGGTCCGGACTGACATGGCGGCGGGGAGTGGACGGGGCAGCAGCTCTGGGGCCTGAGATACCTTATCCCACTCTCAGCTCTGCCCTCAAGGAGCTGCCCAAGTGTGAGCACGTGACTTTCCCTCTCTGAAGCTTGGCCTCTTCCTCTGAAGAATGAGGATTTATGATACACACTTTACAACGTTATCGTGAAAACTAAGTGAAACCCTGCATGCGAACCATGCAGACACGGCCCCCTTTTCCTCCGTCGCAGTTAACCGAAATTTGGGCCTGTTTAGTCATGTGTAAAAATATCCATGATGACACAGAGGCACCCACATACCCAGGACCCAGTTTTCACCTGGGCTGTCACTGCAGGGCACGTCCAATGGGAGACTGTGGAATGCTGCCCTCCAGGTGTCAACCCTGGGCCGAGCTTTAATTAATTCATAGGCGCTCGGGCCAGACCCTGGCCAGGAAGCCTCTTCTGCATGAGTCAGAAAACGCACATCTCAGCTCATGGCCTTGGCCGGGAACTCACCTACTGACCTGGGGTGGGGTTTCTAGGGGAGCTTGTTTGGAGGAAAAGCCTATAAAGCTGTAAGACTCGGCAAGTTTCTGAAATCAGAGCGAGCATAACAGGGTTAACAGAACCTGCTCCGGGGCCACGGCAGGGGGCGCCCCGCTCGGCTTATCCCAATCCCTCTCTGTCTCGTGCCGTGGAGTTCTGGCAAGTCAGTCTCTGAGCCGCACTTTTTAAATCTGCAGCATGTCAAATGTTAGTTGCTGCTCATTCTCTGTTGGTCGTCTTATATTTAAGGAGTCTTGGAGTTTGACTTCCAGTTTGAGAGAAAGGTCATGGGTAACGGTAGCTCTCACTGTGCTCGGTTTTCCTCCTCGTGGCCGACCAGTAACCGGGGCACCAGCGTTTACTGAGTGATCGTGATGTGGCATGAGCTGCAGGGCTCAGTCATTCAATCCCCATGACAAACCAGTGAAGGAGATGCCTCTGTTGCCTTTGGGTTTAGATGAGGAAACCGAGGCCGAGAGAGGGAAAGTACACGGGCCTGCTAGGGACTGATTGCTTGTGTCCCGCCCCACCCCCCCAGCCCAGTTCACATGCTGAAGCCTCATCCCCAGCGTGACAGCACATTAGGAGGTGGGGCCTTTGGGGCGTGATCGGGTGACGAGGGTAGAGTCCCTATGATGGCATTAGTCCCCCTGTAAAGAGAGACACCAGAGAGCTAGCTTTTGGAGGCTATAAGGATGTGGTGGCTACCAGCAAACCAGGAAGGGAACCCTCATCAGGACCCTGACCTGCGGGCCCCCTGAGTTGGACGTCCAGCGTCACAAACTGCAAGAAGCGAACTTCTGTTGTTTAAGTTCTGTCTGCGGTGTCCGGTGTAGCAGCCCGAGGGCACTGAGGCAAGTGCCAGGCTTATGACACACCCCGGTTCCTCCAGCAAAGGTTTAGAATTTCTGCCAGGACCAAGGGCACCAGGGACTGTGCGGGACAGGGTTCTGGCCACCGGTCCAGCGGCCAGTGCTGGGATGAGCCCTTTCCTCTTTTTTTTCGGTCTTAATTAAAAATTTTCAAACATACGAAAGTAGTGAGGGCAACATAAAAACAGCCACGCAGCACCACCAAAAATCTAAAATGTTAACATTTTGTCCCATTGGCTCAGATTTTTATTTTCGAAAGTGGTGAAACACTGCGGATAGAGTTGGGGTCCCATCTGTCCCCGTCTCTGGGGTCAGCTTTCCTCACGCTGTTCTGGAGACGGTCAGTTTCTGAACAGGACGGTGACTTTCCCATCCAGGTTTTCAGACAGTTACTCTGCGTGCAGCAATTCACGAGGAATAAATAAACTGTTTGGAGGGCTTCAGGTTTCACAGAAATGGCTTTTTTACTGTATATATCATTGTGCAATTTTTTTTTCCTACATAGCTCTCTTCTTTTGCTCTAGCTCGTTGATCCAAACAGGTCCTGTGAATTTATCGGAACCGTTCCTAATATTGAGTCCTGTGAATGTGCTACCGCTGACCCTTCCCCTTCCCTCTTGGTGGGAGCGTGCGCTGCTTCCCAGTCCCCAACACCGGAGACACCACGGCAAGGAGCGGCCCTGGTTTCCTCCGGCCTATAGACCGAGGGCTGTCACCACCGGGTCCCGTGGCAAGTGCCTTCCCTGCCTCGGTCTCTCCTTTCCTTGCTGTCTTCTTTCAATAGTTCACGAAATGAAACCATTCACAATTCTCGATTCACAATAAACTGTCATCGCTGGTCCATATGTGACCCACTTGTTTATTGTTTGTTTATTCATTCTCTCTTTTAATCACTTTAAATAATGTACCAAGCGGTGGAAAACGCATCATCGAGCCATAATCTAAGCTGCATCTACTCCTATGTTGCTGTCACCTCCCACCTGAAGAATCCGCCCAGCTGGAGACAGAGGGGCTCTATGGCGGCTTCAGGATTCCCCTGGGACCCAGGGGATCTGCAACCCGGCCATCAGATGGCTCTGGGGCCACCACTGAAGCACCCTTACCTATATTTGGTGTACCTCCTTTGCCGCTTACCTCTCCCCTAAACTGTGTGCATTTTCAGTTTTACTAAATATCGCTAAATCGCCCTCGAGTGGCGGTATCGGCTACCCGCCCGACGTTGTGCAGAAGTCCCGGCGGCCCACAACCCCCGAGTGGTGGTATCGTCAGACTTGGACACTGTTTGCTTGTTCAGAAACAGAGCTAGGACAGCATTGTCGTCTGGTCACGCACTTGCACAATCCCCAGGGGCAGCGAGCCTCTTCTTATCTGTTGGTGGACCGTCCGGGCTCCTCTGCGGACTGCCCTCTCCCATGTTCTGTCCAGCGCCCCCGTCTCACGGGGTCTCCTTCTCACCGGCTTCAAAGTGTTTTCATTCGCTGTCTCTTTCCGAGACTGCGAACGACTTCTCCCAGGCTGGGCTTTGTCTTTGAACCTTTTGTAGTGCTTTTCATCACCTCTGCGTGACATTTCTAGTCACTTTTACTCATTTATTTGTTTGTGATTTGTGTGCGTGTGGTTTCTGAACTGAGGTAGAACATACAAATGTGAAGTTTACCATTTTAACCGTTTTTAAGCTTATCGTGCTGTAGCATTAGATACATTCACAGCGGTGTGCAACCGTCACCACTGTCATCTCCAGAGCTTCACGTCCCCATATATATGTTTTTTGGTTATGTACTCATTTGCTATTGTAAATAATGTTATGAATATGGGTATCCAAATAGCTTTTTAAATTCTGGATGTATATTTTAGGGCATTTACCCATGAAATGAAATTATTGGATCATATTTTTAAATATTTTTGGATCAATTTCTGTGCCATTATTTATAGGGGCTATACCATATTTCATTCCTCCCAGCAAAGCACAGGGTTCTAATTCCTCCACAGTCTTGTCAACACTTGCTATTGTCTGTTTTTTTGTTTGCTTTTGTTTTTGTCTTGATAGTAGGCACCCTAAGGGGTGTGAAGTGCTTTATCTCACTGTGACTTTGATTAGTGATATGGAGAATCTTCTTGTGTGTTTATTGGCCATTTGTATGTCTTCTCTGGAGAAATGTCTATTCAAGTCTTTGCCTCTTTTTAAATTGGGTTGTTGGGGTTTTTTTGGTTGTGGAGTTGTAGGAGTTCTTTGTATGTTCTGTGTGTCAATCTCGTACCCGATACATGATTTGCAATTATCTCCCATTTCATGGGGCTCATTTTCATTCTGTTGATAGTGTCTTTGATGTAGAAAAGTTTTTGATTTTGATGAAGTTCAACTGACCATTTTTCCTCTTGTACCTTGTACTTTTGGTGCCATATCCAAGAAATCATTGCCAAATCCACTCATGAAGGTTTACGTCTGTGGTTTAAGACATCCTTACCTACGCTAAATGGATGATACTTTCCTTAAAATATTTGTTTTCTTTTTCATAATGTAGCCTTTTGTCCAGGAGGAACATATTTTCAGGAATGGAATGAGAAAGAAATCTAATTTTATTTATTTTCACATGATTACCTGATTGTTGCAAAACCATTTCTTGAAGTGTACCCTTTCCCCAAAGATGTGAAATGCCAGCTTTGTCCCCATATAAGGGGGTCTACTCCCAGCACTCTCTGTATTCTCATTAACATATTCCTTGTCCCTGGGTCAAAACTATACTGTGTATATACATATACATATACGTATACGTATACGTGTGTGTATATACATATACATACATTTTATATATATATATATAGAGAGAGAGAGAGAGAGAGAGAGAGAGACAGAGAGGGAGGGAGGGAGACGGGCATATAGACAGACAGATGCAGCATTAATAAGTTTTGATACCCGGCAGGAGCAAGTCCACTTCGTGCGGAGCAGAGCTCGCACCCCTGGCCCAAGGCCACTCTCCCCGGAAAGACCTGTCTGTGGCGTCTGGCCCTGGGCTGATGTCCGGGGCCTCGGATATCAGGAGAGTTCCCACCACTCCCAGAACCGAGAAGAGTGGCTCCCAGTGCCCTGACCTTTTGTACAAATGACATGGCGCACAATGGCCACCTACTCTGCTTTTGGGAACCTGACAACTTGGTGTGTGCCAGGCATGGGACGCCTGTGTGACCTGCCGCCAGCACAGTCCTCAGGTGCTGAGTCTTCCCAGGAGGACAGCCCTTCGCAGGTGCTGTCACGCGCGTTGCTCGGGGAATTTGGTGCATCCCGTGCGACTGTGCCGGGGGAGGACTCCGGAAGCTGGGGCCTGGCTCACTCTGGACTTTCGTGCATGTGCGTTTCTCTTGGCTGATTTTGCTTTGCACACATTTGCTGTCATCAGTCATGACTGTGAGGTGACTCTATGCCGAGTCCTGAGAGTCCTGCTACTGAGCTGAGCTCGGGTGGTCCTGGGGACGCCGATACGCCCTTTTCCTCCCCCGCTCCTCCAAGGGGACCCAGCGCACACCTGCGTCTCCCCTTCCTCGGTATTTCCTTGGCTACCCTAGAATCTCTACTCCTCTCTATGAACCTTATCATTCTGGAGGATTTCATTGGCATCTCACTGCATTTATAGGTAAATGTAGGGGACAGTTGACATTGGTGACT